>JAWNLJ010000443.1:8742500-9030000 GCA_035042365.1 Drosophila dives | reverse complement strand
CAGGTTTCCAAATTCACATTTATTTGTTGTCAATTGGCAATTGCTGGTTTTATGGCTTGGCTCCAGACATGGTTGCACCACTCGAAAAGAGTTGCAAGCTGACCAGCACTTGCCTCTATCCACGGATAGATTAGGATGCACATGCATAACACAATTTAAAGAACATGCTCCATAAAGGAAAGAGGGGAAGAAGTCAACCACAAATACAAGCAAAAACCACTCGTTTTAGATTCAATAAAATCTGCATAAAGTTAAAATAAAATGCTTCACATTTTAATATTATTTTAGGTTAAATTCATTTTTATTATAAATTTATGGCTTGAGGGCGAATGTTTATTTAAAATTAAAAGCAAAAATATTCAGAAATGAGCCATCGGCAACTAAATGCCTAAAGAATCGATGCCAAATATATATTTTGGTGTATTTTACATAGATTTAATTAGGCTGCCTCAACGGAGATATAATAAAAAATTAATGGTTTGCACCTCCAAGGTTTCCACATTCACATATAACAAAAATATATATATATATGCAAATTGTTGTGAATTGGCAATTGCTCATTCGTGTGGCTCATTAATTTTGCCAGTAATTAAACATATCAATTCCCTTTGCTAGTGCTTAATCGATAAATATAATTTTTAAGCGTTCAATTGAGAGTGAAATCACAGTGGCAATAAACGCCTTGTTGTTACAAAAAGGGTAAACCAACCGGGTCAAGATAATATTCAGCTTAAACCAGTCTGAGGTGCACTGAGCTTTTGCCATGTGTTTTGGCCAATTTGAAAACCAAACATGCGATTGCAATAGTAATCGAAATCGCAATCGCAATCGCAATCGTAATCGTAATCGCATAATACGACGTATTCATTATCATTGTCATCGGCATTTTCACTGTTGTGATTCTTTGCCCATTGTCGCTGGAAATTGTCCCTTGTAAGGTGTCCATTGTCCGTCCATTGACGACACTCGTCATAAATAAGCAGTGAAGCCTTGCAGCAGTGGAGCAGTATAGCCCCCCTCCCCCTTTCAACTCTCAGCAATCCTCATTCCGCCCTCAGCTGGGGTTTTTGGGGCTCTCGCATTGAACGACTGAATTCAATTTAACGAGAAATTGCGACAATCAACGCTGCTCAGTGCATCTTGTGTCCACTGTCCAACGCAGTGACCAGCGTCCAGAGCCGAGCATGCTCCTCTTTATCCATTGTAAAGTCCTTTTTGTCGGGCTTTCAATACCCTCGTAACTGGGATTGTCACTTGATCGCAAAATACCAACCGTTTGCATTATGACTATACACAGGCCCCATATATATAGACTCCGACAACGGAAATATATAGCTTAACCCACTATATATACATAATATCTGATTATATATTCAATATAGAAATATTAACTATTTCCAACCTGTACAAAGTTAACTTCTTGACTTGAAGTAAATGCATTAATTGAGGAAAAGGTATTTGCATTTCGGTTTTAGCCATTGAGCTGAGTTTCTTGTGTTTGTTGCTTTTTTTCTCTTAGCTTTTGCCGCCCACATTTTGTGGACAGTCAAAAAACGAGAAGCTAAAGCTGAGCAGACAATGGGCTGACCGACTGGTTGGATGGGATGGATGGGATGGCTGGACAGGATTTCGAGGTGACCAAACGGCAGCAGCAGCAGGAGTCGCAATAACAGGAGCTACACGCTGTTGCTGAGAGGCACCGATGGGTACAGGAGGGGACAGGGGGACAGGGGCAGTTGGTGGGGCTGGCAGGAAACACGAGGCGGCAACACCGCAAAAGGCACAACAAGAAAAAAAAAAAAAAGATTACTGGTCAGCCCAGTCGAATGGCGCAAAAAGTTGCACAGCGTATGCCAACAATGTAATTTTGACGCTTGATCTCGGTAAAGCACACACACAAACACACATGCGCACACCCACACACACACGCGCACACCCACACACACACTCAGTACACCCACATATACACTGCGACTGCGAAATGGCAGATGGACAAAAAAAATGCTGCTGTTTAATGGACACCAAGGAATTTGGCAGCAAAAAATGCCACATATATGTGTGCATGTGTGAGTGTGTGTGCGAGTGTGTGTGTGTGTTTTTGTGTGTTTACAGAAGAATGCTTGCATCGAGCTGCTGTTGTTATAGTTACAGAATCTGCTCGTTTTGCGTGCATTTTTTATGCGATTTTCTTTGCGCTTTTACGCGTTTGCGCTGCACACCCCCTCCTCCCTTTGTGCTGTGCGTGTGTAGCATATATATATATATATGTGTGTGTGTGTGTGTGTGTGAGTGTGTTATTACTGTCAAGCCGCAGTCGTCAGCCAAACGGCCTCATAATATTTCATTGTTGTTGCAGTTGGTTGACATTTAGCTTGCTGTTTGCTTTATTTCGTCCTGCTTCTCCTGTCTCCACGGTGCGGCAACAGGACACGTGCCACTTGCTACAAAGCCTCTTCCGTCTGAAGCAAATCTTCGATACATTTTAAATATATAGTTTAAAAGCACTTTACAGTTAAGTCTGACAATCATATTTATTTTTTATCTCTGAATATTTAAAAAAATATGCCGATAAATATCATATTCCCATTTGGTCCTTGTAATAATTAAAATAAATTAAATTAAAAATTAAAAAAAAAACAAAATCGAAAATCTGTGCTCAACTAAAATAATTTTGATAATTTAAATACATTCCATCAGCTTGTCCAGTTGGTGCTAACCAAAGTAGCTCAATTGTGGATATTATTTAAGAATCTACATCCAGATAGATGGTCCAATTTATTCCTTAGCCTCGGATGTTTTGGAGTTGGAGTGTTTTAGGTGAACGTTTCTCAATATTTATTATTTCCAAAATTCAAAATCCTTATTTATAGATGAATGCCTCCGTTTTGTGCCCACCGAGCAGGAGGAGAAGTGTCAGTTTCAACTGCAGTCCAAGCATTTACATGACGGGGACTGGAATCAGGAGCCAGTGGTGATGCCACGGAAGAGCAGAGCACTGAAGCTGCCAGAGTTGCCAGACGATATAACGCTGGCACAGGTGCTCCTTCGGATTCTGTTGCAACTAAGGCTGAAGAATGTTTTCTGGTCACATGATATCGATGGCAGGCAGCTGCAGGCGCACATCGATCTGTTGCAGGATGAGCACCCGCAGCACAAGCAGCGGGAGCCGAAGGAGCAGCAGCAGCTAAAGGAACCAAAGACCCAAAGCCGAGTAAGGGACAAGGAGTGGGCTGACTGACTTTCATGGAATGTGAACCAGGTGATGCGAGTGGTGCTTCTATGATGCGACTATCAATTTTGACTTTGTGTGTTGTTTTGGTGAATATGTTCCTATTCCTATCCAGCTGTATGCTCATCTGCTCATCAAGCCACTGGAGCAAGTGTGGAGCGCTATCCAGTTGCAGCTACGAACCCAACATCGAGCGCACAATCCCGACACCCGTATGAGCAAATATCGCAGCCTGCCCGATCTGCGGCAGTCGTGGATTGACTTCGCCGAGCCGCGCTTCAAGCCCGAATCCGATCCGGAAAAGAAGGTTAAATAGAGAATGGAACGTTGCGTCCATTAGAGCCAGTAGCGGGAACAGCTGCTGCTCGAGAGTGGCCAACAATTTGATCAAATTTTGCTGCCGGATCGAAACCAGCGGCTGCTGACCAACCATCGGAAATGCAGACACCAAGGAAAGCGAGCCCGAGGACGAGTTCAATGTTTAGCTGCTGGCAGCTGCGTCAGATGTCCTTTTTGGGGTAACTGCCACCTGTTCTATCAAAATTACTTTCATCGGTCAATAGAGAAACTGCGGCGAATTGCCAGACAAACATTGCAGCCAAGTTGCTTTTTTTTTTTTTTCCCCGGTGCTCACTGGCCATGTTTGGCTTTTGATTACTTCGCGATGTTCTTGTTTGCCCAGCACTTCCCGTTGACGGCAAAAGTGCCCGGAGAGCCGTGCTTTAAATACTGTTCAAAGTCCTTGCTGTCCCTTGTCCCGGCAACCATTTTGTTTGCTTTCAATTTGCTATGAAAATGTATATGTATGTCGATGTCTATCCTTGATCAGCAGGAATAGTCGACTGGCTCTGTTTTTTAGCACAAATGTAACTGTATATATATATATATATATACATATATATATATATATATATATGTATATGTATGCCAGCTGGTCTGCTTGGCTTGTCACTGGAATATCGCATACCAAATCTGACTAAACCAATCGCAGGTCAATAAAGTATTTTGCCAGTTGAAATATGCTTAAGCTCAAGGACAAAAAGGACGATGGTTTCTCCTCAATTGGAACATCTTTCGGTTTTATTATGACTATCTGTTCAGCATTAATATATATCAGCTGAGCTATATCTCAGTACAAATAATATCGCCAGGTCTATTTAATTCGGGCACTCAAAAAATATTTATTTAAGTTTTTTTCTTTTTTTGCTTTGGTTTACAATTTATTTTGTTCTTGCATTTATTGTTTTTTGGTGTTTCTCTTCTTACTTTTTTTCTCCATTTTTTCTTTTATTCTGTTTTTTATTGTTCTCCCTTTGTCGAAGCAGTGGGTCAGCTTTTGGTCAGTTCCTGGTCGCAATGGACTCCAGGACGAACAATTGAGTGTTGCGCTTTTATTCCTCGAAGTTGGTCATTCGGCCCAATTGGGCAGACAGTCAGCTTTCAAGTGCAAAAAAAGGTGATGGCTCAGTGGACGAACCAGCTGATGTTGCTCCTGTTATGTTTATTGTTGTCTTGTTGCCCCAATTAGCGTTTATAGCGGCCAATTCACCGTCAGTTCGAGGCAAGGGTGACAATTTACGGATGTGGATTGTGAAATGGATTATCTTAGTAAAACTGGATTTGGCTTGCAATTAATATTAATGTAAGATTTCCCTTGATTCCGTTTTATACATTGTTTAAGTTTGTGGTCTAAAAGTGCATTTTAGTACACTAAATAATTATATCATGGATAATTTAAGTGTACCCAAAGTAACACGAACACTGATCCACTTCTGATGTGCTTCTGTTCATGTCCTTAGCAAAAGCCAGTTGTTCCTAACTGGACTCCAACTCCGAACTCAACTTAAACTTGGTGCAGCGGCGGTGGGTGGCTGCCACATGCAGATTTTATGGCTTGGCTCCAGACATGGTTGCACCACTCGAAAAGAGTTGCAAGCTGACCAGCACTTGCCTCTATCCACGGATAGATTAGGATGCACATGCATAACACAATTTAAAGAACATGCTCCATAAAGGAAAGAGGGGAAGAAGTCTACCACCAGGAAAATACAAGCAAAAACCACTCGTTTTAGATTCAATAAAATCTGCATAAAGTTCAAATAAAATTCTTCACATTTTAATATTATTTTAGGTTAAATTCATTTTTATTATAAATTTATAGCTTGAAGGCGAATGTTTATTTAAAATTAAAAGCAAAAATATTCAGAAGTGAGCCATCGGCAACTAAATGCCTAAAGAATCGATGCCAAATATATATTTTGGTTTATTTTACATAGATTTAATTAGGCTGCATCAACCGAGATATAATCTTTAATTTTTTTTTACATTTTCTAAGAATAATCTTAGTTAACATTTAAAGGCATTTATGCAAATATTGGCAATTTTTATGGACGAATGCAAGAATCTTTGTTGGGTTGAGTGTATCCATGTATATTATAAGAATCTCTATAATAATCAATGGTCAGGCGATTTCTCGATAATCTTTGGCATGCCCAAAACTGCTTTTGTCTTTTTAATAAATTTTTTATTTATGTTTTATTTACAATTATTTTTGCAGTGCACATTGGAGGGTATTTCTTTTATGAATAGGCTCTAAATGGTTTAAATCATTTAATAAAATGCATTTCCTGGTAGTCGTAAGTACTTTAATACCACCCGGTACTCCTATTGTCCCATCTCTCGCAGTACCGCGATTTTCTTCCCCTTTCAACCCCTCTTCCATTCCCCTCTGCTAGACTCGCTTTGTGCTTCACTTCAACACTGCCAACTTCAGCTTCAACTTCTTTTGCAACAAATTGTGTGGGCCATAAACGAAATGCATCTTAAAATAACAAGTTAGACGCTTTTCGTTTTAATCTTGCAGCAACTGGGAAATGACGGAGCCTGGACCGGAGTTCGACTTGGACTGGGGCTCTCGGCTCTCGGCTGTTGGCATTGTTCTTTGAAACGGTTCTCTGTTTTGGTTTTACTTTTAAATTATGTGTTTTAATATTTTACAAAGGCTAAAAGCTGAAACACTTTGCTTATAATCTTCTTGCCGTTTCTCTCACTCCTCACAGCCATAATGAGCAGCAGGAAAGGGCTACGAAGGACAACGGACATTTGCAGATGGCAACAATACCGAAAGGGCAGCTTCTAAATAACTACAGACATATAGACAGACAGACAGACTGACAGACAGACAGACAGAAAAGGCAGAAATGGCAAATAAAGAGCAAAGTCATACAAAAATGATCCCAAGATGCAACTTATAATTGGAGGAAAATACCAAAACTCAGGCATTCTTCTTGGCTTATATTCAGAACTTGGCTCAGGTCACCAATTGCCTGCCTCTTGCCACTTTGCTGCTAAAACAGTCGAAGGTTTTTCCATTTTATCATAAGAAGATTGAAGACTTTTATAATTAACACAATTTAATTTGTTGTGGAAAGCAGACAGTTTGAAGGTGATGAAGGAGACGAGATGCACCATATTATTGGCAAAAGGTTATAGTAATGCTAATTGGTCACAAGTTTTGCTCAATAAATACAGATAATAAATTTAAAAATTACAAATTGTGTTTCCAGTAAAATATGAAAAGAAACTTTTTATTTTGTGTAATCTGATCCAATTGAAAAAGGCTGAAAAGGATTTATGGGTTTTAGGCAAAAGTATGTAAAAGCAGGAGATGCATCTTAGACTGCATTCAATTTATATATTTGAACTAATGAACTATATATTTATATCTATATATATATATATATATATATTTATATATTATCGGATCGGTAGGTGAACCCCTTTTATGTATGCATAAATATGGCCAGGCACTTCAACAAATAAGTCTAAATTATATTTGACAGCTGGACTCAGGGGATCTGGGAGTCGTAGCTCTCTCGAGAATGGCACATTTACTTGATTGTTTATCTCTGCAGAACGTTGGCAATTAAGCCGTCAATATCGGAGCAACCAATAGAGAGAGAGAGAGAGAGAGCTGGTCAGGGTGGTTCCCTAATGTATGCTCATCCTTCATGCTGGCGATTGCTCTGCACGTTCCGCACTTCTGGCCACCTGGTGTGGAATAGTATCTGGTTGTGTAACGAGTGCTTGGGACTTAATTATCTGCGACAATTACAAGCCGGCAACAAATCTAAACTGGAATGTCCTGCATTTCCTGTGCAGCTATCCACTATCCACTGTCCTGTATGTCCTTGCTACGTGTCCTGTCAGCACATTTGTCTACGTGGCGTATGAATAATTGCAAATGCCAACAATTGGAACATTTGTCGTTTCCACCGTTGTTGTGGTTGCTGTTGCTGCTGTTGCTGCTTGCTTTGAAATTTCACAGTCCCTTCAGACACACACACACATACAAGCACACACACACACATACACACACACATTCATACACAAATAATATGCAAGACATTTCTTTTGCACACCTGACTACAAAGGTGAGCGTATGTGTGTGTTTGTGTGTGTGTGTGCGTGTGTGTGTGTGTGTGTGTGTGTGTGTGTCTGTGTGTGTTTGTGATTGCATATGTCTGCTACAATTTAGATAAATAATTCTGAATGTTAATTGAGTGTAAGGACTTTAAGTCTGGCCAGTGTTTTAGACTCTGCCATTTGTGTGTGTGCAAATTAATTAACTAAATTATTTAGTGAACAGCAAAATGGGTCACATATATACACAAACACACACACGCACGTACACACACACACACACACGTAAGGGAAATATTATGAATGATGCTTTTATTATTTGCTGTAAGTTGTTAATAACGATAATGATGATGTCCGGCCATGTGCTGGTTGGCCAAATAACAGACTTCCACACACACACACACAAACACACACATATTTATATATATATAAATATATATATATATTTATTTATTTATGTGCACACACAGGCATTTAGTGCATATGCCTGTATATTGGCATTTGGCATTAATTGCGGCCTAGCACCAACCAAAAATTACCTGCCCTCCAGCCAAGCACCATCCAAGAACGACCCACTCTCCCACCCACTCTCCTGACCAGACAAGCTGGCCTGGTCCTTGTGCATTAGTCAAAATACAACAGCAACAAACACTCGTTGTACATTGGCCTGTGTATCCTGAGTGTCCTGTGCCACGACGCAATTTGGCTGATGCCAAACATTAAGCAATATTTATGACAGTGCCACACCCATCACGCTTAACACGCCCTCGCCTCGCCTCGCCGTGGCAAGCAGGCAGGCGGGCAGTCAGGCAAATTGCAAATGCAAACGCCAAATGCTTATTTAATGAGTTAATTATTTTTTGTATTTATTACAACGCGAAAATATGCGAATTCTCATGGAGCAAACGTGAAAATATACACAATTAAACGCTAAGCACGAGCCCATTACATATTTTTTTTTATTTTATTTTTTTTTTCTTTACTTCTCCCTTTGGTACTCCATATTAATATGGCCAAGAAGGCGGGGCGCTGCCAACTTAATTAGGGCAAGTCGATGGTAAAGACTCTCTGTGCCCCAAGTAACTTTTGAGCAGAGGTACAAAAAATCATAGTAAAACAATTTTCTAGGATATTTGACTTAAATAGTAGTTCTTAATTTAAGTTGATTATTAGCCCGAAACCCATTGAAAATGGCTAAGTTTTTTGTATGCCCATAAATTATTATTTTTTAAATAGAAATAGAAATATTCTTGATCTTCTTATAAGTATTCTTTTTGTCGCTTTTTAAAAAGAATTTGACAAAAGTACTAAAATATATTTTCAACTGATTTGACACGTTTACAGCATTCCAACTTGTTTTTTCTTAGGATTTATTATTGGAGTAGCTTTCAAGTGTGCCATAACATCTGATTATATTGAGCAGAAGTTTTCCTTTATTCGAACCGACATCCGTCGATGAGCTCATTTTCAATGTTGCAATTTGTTTTGAAAGTTTTGTGCTGCATTTTTGATGGGAAACATTTTCAGCTGAAAACTGTCATTTGGCATTTTTTTTATTCCTTACCTTGCCTTACAAACCTATAGAGAGCTGTAATATTACTTATTAAAATCAATCAATGGTTCCAATTGAAATGCTTATTGCAATAGCAAAATGGAGAGCGCATTAAATTGCTAGAATTTGGGGCGCCACACTTGGAGCATGTTTGCGTCAATCAATCAATCAGGCATTCAAGCGTAAATTAATTTATTCATTTTAGCATTGAATCATTAGAATCATGAGAATCATCAGACTCAACTCGTTACTCGTCGCTCGCCGATCGTCGCTCGCCGCTCGTCGCTCGTCAGTTGTGAGTCGGATGAGAGCACACAAAATATGTTTGCTATTTAATTGCTCTTTTACCAATTTCCGTGACGAGCGAGCAAAACGCTTTTAATTACTTAACCGGAAATTGGCAATTAAAGCGATTTAATGGACCATATGCATGAAAGAGCGCCCAGAATTCTCCAGCAACAACAACAACAATAACATCGCGTTGCGCTGCCCCTCGAACGTCTGACCCTTAATCAAGTTTTAAATGGATGCCTCACCACTGCCCCATCTCCAACTCCAGCTGGCAGCTGGAGCACCCCATCCTCTTGGCAAAGACAACAATCTCCTCCCCCCCTGCCAAATTCAAGTTCAAAGCCCAGCGAAAGGTGCTGCCAACTCGTTCATTGTTATTTATTGTGTTTGTTGTTATTGCCGGCAATTTATTTCAATTTCGCCGAGCTGCAAACTTTTGTATTGTCATTGCCAGTGAGCGGACGCGCGTCTTTTTCCAATTAGAAATCGCTGTTGCTGGGTGCGCGAAAGGGGCCCAGCGTTGGGATAGGTGGTGGTTGTGGTGCTGGTGGTGCTGGTTGCGTCCTAGGGCTCTGGCATAAAAACTCATTTAACTTTTTTGGCCGGCAAACGTCAAATGCCTTGGCTTGATGAGCACCGCGTGTAATTCACAAAACTTTTTGGCAGGTGGTTAGCGAAGGGATGGGATGGGGAAAGCGGAGCAGTGTAGGTTCGGAGCGGGAGCAGCTTGGCTCTGATAACTGTTGCATAGTTTCAGGGATGCCGCATAAATAATTATTTGCCAACAGCCGCAGCAGCAGAGACACTTGCCAAAGCCAAACGAAGCAAACTAAAACGAAATGAACGATGGAATGAGATATGAAGCGATCCGATGAGATGAAATGTGCTGCTGGGAGTCGGAGGCAAGGGCCGGAGGTAACAGGAGGAGCAGCGAGGAGCTCGGAGCTCCTAGGTTTAGTGTTGCCCAACATTTTAGAATTTGTGGCCGCAAGTTGGCAAGCGTATAAAATATAAAATTGTTTGCTTTGACTTTTATTTATTTCGACATGTAAACCCCCTCTCCCCCAGCCCCCTCCTCATCCTTCTACATGGCATGAAGGGAGTGAGCATGCCGCGGTAGGCCGCTTAATTTTGGGCGCAACTTGCAATTTGCCGCCACATTGCAATCCAAAAAGTTATTCGCAAAACTTTTCGAATGGCCGAGCCAAGCCAACTGCCCGGACGCAGTCTAATTTTCAATTGCTGCCGGCTAATGTGACAAGGAACACACTTGTGTGCCTCCCTTTCCGGCACTGCCTCAAATCATGAATCCTCAAATCCCAACTTCCCAACGAAGTAGCGCGAAATTTATACAAATATTGCATGTGAAACGTGTCAGAGACTTAAGAAAAAAAAAAATAACAGTTGAGAAATCGTCTTGGCAAGGTGCCTGGCAAAAGTCGAGGAATGCTGCATAATGCAGCATTCCATATCTATGGAATCCGGGTTGACACATTGTTTACCAAGCTTATCCAGCAAGCTGCAAACTGACAGGTTAATAAATCGCTTATGTCCATTAAAGAAATTAACATTATTTCGCTTACACACCAGATTTTTGTGGCAGGTGAGTTCTGATTGTACAAATATTAAGTATTATTAAGTATTATTTTTATTATCATTATTATTATTATTATAATTATTATTATTATTATTATCATTATTATTATTATTATTATTATTATTATTATTATTATTATTATGATTAATATCATTATTATTATTATTATTATTATTATTATTATTATTATTATTATTATTATTATTATTATTATTATGATTAATATCATTATTATTATTATTATTATTATTATTATTATTATTATTATTATTATTATTATTATTATTATTATTATGATTAATATCATTATTATTATTATTATTATTATTATTATTATTATTATTGTTATTATTATTATTGTTATTATATTTATTACTATTATTATTATTATTAATATTATTATTTTTATTATTATTATTATTCTTATTATTATTATTATTATTATTATTATTATTATTATTATTATTATTATTATTATTATTATTATTATTATTATTATTATTATTATTATTATTATTATTATTATTATTATTATTATTATTACTATTACTATTACAATTATTATTATTATTATTATTATCATTATTACTATCTATAAGAAATCACTAAAGCTGGCAAAGCTTGTGCAGCCTTTAAGCCAGTGATTTCAGTTATGTATTTCATATATAAAAAAAAAAAAAATGCAAAAATTCGTTGGATTTACGAGTTGATTGTGAAGCCGCGCATTGGTTAATTAATCGGCGAGCCTTAAAAAAAAAGTCTCATTGTGGTAATCAAAAGTGTGCCCGGAACCAGCACATCTGCAAAATGCTGACAAACAATGTGTTTAATTTGTGCCGGCCCTCGCCGCGCTGAACTGAACCAGTTCTCTCCAATCGCCAGGGATTTACGCATTGTTTTAGCTGCTTCTTTTTATTTTTATTTATTTTTGTTATTTTCGTTATTTTGTTTAAATTGTGTTTTTGTGGGAGATGTAACCGATCCGAAAACAAATGCAATCGCTGTGCGAGCTGTGCGTGTGTGTGTGTGAGTGTGTGTGTGTGTTTTTTATTTATCTCGAATTTTGCAGTTTTGCTTTTGCTGTTGTTGTTGCTTTTTCTGTTGCTTTTTGCCGTTAGCGTGCAGAGTTTTGTAATATTCTCCGATGTCAGTTTAACGCAAAAAACTTTTACGCAACAGCACCCAATAATAACAAACAGCAACAATAAAACAGAACCAAAAAAAAAAAAAACAAAACAAAAAAAAAACAAAAGGGATAAAGTTAACTTTTTGGCGTTTAATTGGAAAATTAAATTGTGGGATGCTGCAATGCGTGGAGTGATGTGCCCGATTTCATTTGATTCCACTAGTAATTTGCGGCACCAGAGACAGAGGCAGAGGCAGTCCTCAGTGCTGCCAGGTAATATCCGAGCATAATACATTTAAAATATTTGCTAACCATCTTACTGTTCCAGTCCGGAGTTACCCGCTGTCCACTCACTTTAGGTGGCCGACGTGCCAAGTGCTCAAGTACTCAGCTGTCTGTCCAATTTGCCCAACTATCCAGTTGCTTTTGCAATTTTGCAAAATGACTGGGAATTCATTTGACAAATTGTGCTTTGGCGCGGGGCACAAAGTCAAAGCAGTTGGCCAGCCTTTCTTGTCTGCATTCGTTTCGTGCTCTGCCAATGGTTAAGCAAGTGGCAAAATTAAATTTAACAATCTCTGCTGCAAATGCCTGATCGGGATGGGAATGGTAATGGGAATGGGAATGGGACTGGGAATGGTTAAGCGGATTGTGAACTAAAGCCACATTGTTTAAAGTGCTTAACAAGCAGATGGCAGCAATACACCTTCTCTTCGACTGTTGGGACTAACTCCGTCAAAGAAGTGGCATGAAAAATGAAATGAAAACCAACAAGTAACCACAATCATTGCTCGACTCGCCACTCGTTAGCAGGCGGCAACAGTAGCATCAGCATCAGTGGCAACATCGTGTGGCACCGTCAGTACGCTGAATCCATTTGGGGATTGTCTGGGTATGGGGTCTGCTCACTGCTTGGAAAGTGCTACAAGTGCAGGACAGTCAGGACAGTCAGGCTCCCTTCTTTCAATTCGCCTGGTATTCCATCTTGTCCATCCATCCGTCTGCCTATGCAGTGCTGCACTCTCATCCGCTTTTGCAGTCATCCGGGCTCCGGCTGGCTTTTGATTTGTGGCACTGACACTTTGGGCTAAGGCAACGCTCTTTGATTTTGCGGTCCAGTAGCAGACCACACCGTCTACACCGCCATGCATTAAGTAATTACTTCTTTGTGCTGACGATGAAAGTGCAAATTCATTGCAATGATGCACTGGCTCTCAGTTTCCAAACACCGCATACCACAAGCCATCGAACGACAAGCTCAGGTTAATGGCAATGCCATCGCAGCCCTTTGAACATTTCGGTCAAATGACCAATTTTCCCACTTTTGATTAGATTTTTTTTTGTTTTCAAATAGTAATTTTTTAATACCTACAGCTAAACCTGAAATTCAGATTGATCAAACATCTTTTTTCGATTGATTATAACAGCTCTATTAAAAAATATATGTTAAGCTTTGGCTTTGGCTTATTTAGTAAAAAAAAAATATTTGGCCTAAAGCTTAAAAGTGATTTAAATTCATAAACTGAATCTGCAGCGGTTTGTATAATTGTTTAATTTGTTTTTATTAGTTTTTAAATATAAATTGCTTCAAGAATTATTTTTTAATTTATTTTTTGGTAGTAATAAAGCTTGCAATATTCCATCAATTGGAAAACAGTTTTTTGTGTTACAGTGTCTTGCAGTCGATTACGACTGCAAATGCGAAACAATTTCCAACCAGGTTAGGAGGAGGTCTTGTGTGTGTGTGTGTGTGTTAAGGGTGTGCGGAAGATATACAGCCAAAGTGATGGGTAGCTCCTTAGTGAGTCAAATTCCAAGGATGCTGTTATTGTTGCTCCTGCTCCTGGCAATTGGCAATGCAAAGGAATAACTTTCTTTATTGCATTGAAATTCAATTGCGATTCACAACTTTGGTGAAGGAGTCCTGCTCTGAGGGGTGGTTAGGTGGATGGGTGGGGACAGGCAACGTAGAGGAGGCCCAACAATATCTAGCACATATTTGAGTGAAGTGAATGCGAAATAAATTTTGCACAGCAGCGGCAGCATCCGAAAAGCGGAAATTTCCTACATAATTTCGTTGGTGTATTTTATTATAAATAATTTTTGTTCTCGTCTTTATATTTTTTCCACTTTTTGTTTTTTTTTTTTTGGCAAAATTGCAGACCGACGACTGGCTACCAAGGACCGACAGATGAAGGCAGCTGGAAGGACTGGCCAAAACATATGACCACTCAATAGGAATAAACTGAAAAGAACGATGTGGATTGGAGAAGACGAAAATATGTACGCTATGAAAGATGGCAACGGCCAAAGGGCAAAGGGCAAAGGGTGAGCAGAGTGGCAGAGGGGGAAGGGGATTGAGTGGGGTAAATTCAATGCTGAGCCAAATATAAATAAATATAAAGAAAATAAGTGCATGCCAGAACCAGAAACACTCAAAGTTTATGAAACGCGCGTCGCCTCCAAAGTTTCTTTCCTTTTTTTTCTTCATTACACCAAAAGCTGAGGATACTTTCATTTTGTCGTGAAGGGTGTCACGCATTGAAGGAGACGTCTCCGACCCTATACAATATATACGCTACACTTGATCGTCATCAATAGTCGAGTCCTTGGAGAAGTGTCCTTCGTGCTGTCTGCTCGAATGCTTGTCAGTTTGTCCAATTTAGATACACAGAGAGAACAAAATGAGTTTGCTATATTCTTTTTTATATAAATATATAATTTAATTTTGATATAAGCAGGTCGATTTCTGCAAGAGCATTTAAGCTTC
The DNA here is from genome assembly GCA_035042365.1 of Drosophila dives. NCBI lineage: Eukaryota > Metazoa > Arthropoda > Insecta > Diptera > Drosophilidae > Drosophila > Drosophila dives. Next base: position 9,015,013 of record JAWNLJ010000443.1, on the reverse strand, counting down.
GGCTTAGCCAAGAAAGACGGTTTTTTTTTTTGCTTTTCTTTCTTCTTTTTGGGACACCCCGCAAGCAGCAACGTAAAACAAAGTAGAGGCCAGGGATCAGGGCACATGTGTGTTACTGTGTTTGTGTGTGTGTGTGTTTGTGTATGTTGGTGTATCGCCAATTACTGTGTCTGTTTGAGCGTACAAAGCGTTTTATGAACCAACTCTGAAGCCCTTGATATACCGACACCCAAACCCTCTACAGCCGACAACAGCCGCCACACCCCGTTGAGATGACCGCCTCACATTTGGGATGCCAGACACGCCACGCCGCCTGGACTTTGTCGAATAACTTTCCACCGTGGTCGTCTGCAACGTTCTCGCCCAACGTCGTCGACGTCGTCATCTTTCCTACTGTTGCTCTTCAAGTTTTTAGCTTTTGATTTTATTGCCAATTGACTAACTTTTTGGGTCGATTGCCTTAACAGTTTGGTAAGCCGGGCATCGGGAGCCTGAGGGGCGCCAGCTCACCAAATGCGAGCACAGCTGCCCCAGATGAGCATTGCAGTGCTTCACACGGACATACTTGCTACCTGATTTGCAATGGACACGTCGCGGTCCTCGACCAGCATCCGGACGGAATGGACTCTAAAATCGCCGGGCGATACCCGCCAGCGCTCAACTGGCAGCGCCCAGGTGATGAAAGTCAAAGTCATCGAAAGCTATAAAACATAACCAAGTTCGACGGCGACGGTAAATTTTATCGGTGCGGATAGTCCTCAAATGATATTAGCCGAAAGTATAACTTTAATAAAAGGACAGTCAGATAAAAAGCAGTCTTGTGTAACAGTCAACAGATGTTCAAATAATATTGTAAAGTATAACTGATATTTATTTGTAATTTATTATTTATTTTATGCATTGTGAAAACTTAAATGTAGCATTTATTGAAGTCAGTCATTCAGTCACTAATCTAATAAAAAATTGGAAGAACTCCCTTAATCAACATATCATAACTTTGTGTGCATCTTCTGGGAACAACTATCTGTCATAATGGACACGAATCCCCAATTATCGAGATATAGCAGCAACTTAACCTAACTTAACCCTTAACATCATTAATGGAAAAAAAGAGCCTAAGCAAATTAAAGCTTCATAAGGATAGGGATTGTGACTGGGCTTGGATGGGGATTGCTGGGATTGGGGTCGCCGAACAATATGCAGTACTCGATATCCCACAAGTCAAAAAAAAAAAATCTGTGTAAATAAGGCTTTAGGTGTGGCACAAAAACAAATTATGGAAAGATAATCATATAAGCAGCGCCAATGTGCAAAAAGTGGCTAACAAATTTTATCCCAAAGAATTAGACGCGAAGCGGAAAAGGATTTGGATCCAAAATCAGGTTCACCATTGGAATATTGAGGCCAGCTATGGCTTAGAGCAAAAGACAAGTTGTGGGGAATTTGTTACGTTCTTATACCCTGATCTCATTAAAAATGTCGAAAAGAGCGTATTAGTTTTGTATGTGACAGGCAGCAAAAGAAGAAAGCATCTCCCTTGAACTGGACAAATTACATAAAGATGGGCTGAGAGACACCTAGAGGAGAACGAGAAAATGTACTTAACATCTGGATAGAGGGTATTGCGTAGTCGGGTTCGTTTGACTGCAGCATTTGTAGCTGTTTTTTCCGACTGTATATGATAAACGAGAACAGTGCCACACCCATCTGGGTATCCTGAGCAGCATAATAAATGCATGATTATTTGTAGGTTTTATTAGGTTAGCGCTCAACACACCAGCAGGTGGTGGCAACCACAAAAAAAATGGATACAAACTGAGCAGGTGAGTTTCTGGTGCAGCAGGGAGCAGAGTTAAAGTTTAATCGGAGGCTGGCAGCTTAAACAGTGGCACAAACCAGGAGGAATGGAGGAAGCGTAGCAGACAATGGCAAACGCAAAACGCAACCCGGAAGTCAGCTGGCTTGAAGCTGCAGTGCGACAATTGAGGTAATCCTTCCAGCAGAGTTCTCGACAGTCACAACTTGTATTTGTTTTCCATGTCGAGCAGCTGAAACGGTGCTCCGACTGGCGCTGAGTACAATGGAGTGCAGATCCTGCTCTATGCTGGACTGCTTCAGAATGCCGCCTGCCATTGTTTATTACACTAAATAAGTTATTGTTAATAATAATGTTACCTGTGCGCTGGTTGTATAAGTGGGCGTGGCAGGGGAGTTCCCAATTTTCACCACAAATCCCCAGCCTGAGTAGGCAGGCATTGTTTCTTTGCTCAATTTTGTGTGTGCATGTCTTGCCTAAGTCTTGCCACCATAGCCAAGCTCCTTCCACGATGTGCACTCCTCGTCCCACATGTCTTACTAATCCGGCCAATTGGATGCCGTCTGCAACTGAGCTTATGCCCTCGCATTAGCGCTGAGCCTCAGCCACCTGTTGTTGCTTGCCTCCCCATCCCGTCCCCGTCTGCCAGAGTCACCCCCAACACTGGCGACTTCTTGCCTTTGACAGCTTAGTCGTCTTGGCGCGTCAAATTACCTAATCCTCAACTCGATTTCGCTGTTATTATTCTTGTTGTTGTTGTTGTTTTCTTTTCTCACATTTTGTTTACTTTTCTTGTTACTGTTGATGTTACTGTTGCTGTTACTGTTGCTGTGACTGTGACTGTTGCGGTTACTGTTGCTTTTGCTGTTACTGTTGCTGTTGCTGTTACTGCAACTGTTACTGTTGCTGTTATTGTTTCTGTTACTTTTCCTGTTACTGTTGTTTTTGCTTTTGCTGTTTCTGTTGACTTAGCTTAAAAATACATCACATTATATTTAAATTTCCCCTCTGTATGTATATTTTTATGTATATATACATATATTATTTTTATGTCAAATAATATTTGTTCTTCTTATTTTTTGCGTATAAATTGTATTTTATTAAATATTTATTTATAGCTGATGCGAATTTTTAAAATATTAAATTATGCATTCAAGCATCTTTGCAGCATACTTTAATGCACTTTAATGTTCTGAGTCTTGTTATGTCAACCATCAGGCAGACCTCATAAAGTGCAGCCATGCCCATCTGCAAATATACACACACTCACACACACTCTCACACACACACACACACACACCTTATCGCCTTGACTTAAAAAAGCCTCCAGCGTAACATGAAATTAAAAATTTTGGCCAAAAACCCAAATTGCATACACATCGTATCAACGTGTGTGTATAGGGTTGAGGCTGTGCGTATTTGTGTGTGTTTTGTGTGTGTGTGTGTTGTGTGTGTGTTTTAGTGTGGCTGTTACGCTCAACCGGAGCCTTCAAATATGCGCGCTTGTCGCGAGCACAAAGTTTATTGCACCATATTTTCTCGAGCGGCATACGCACAAACACCGATGTACACACACATAAACACAGACACACACACACACACACGCATACTATGCAGACTTGCATGCAGTTTTTATCACACAAGCAACGAAAATATTTGTCTTGGTCCTTTTTGGTGTGCCAAGTTTGTTGGCAACTGGCAAAAATTGTAGGCAAATTTCGTCGAAAGCCGACAACACGCCGTTGTCAGGACAATTTTGGCGATTTACGTTGCCAACATCACACACACACACACATGCACCGACACACACGTACACACAGCTGCTTTGAAAAATGGCTCGTAATACCCCTAAAAGGGGGGAGATATGTGGGTGCCAGCAAGGGAAGGGGCTGGTTCGCTATTTGGGGGTGTCCTGCGATTGCATTCTGGTGCGCTTTGTTGCCGGTCGCATTGCGACAATTAAACTCACACAGCAGCAGGAAGCTACTGCCGCCCTACCCTCCCCTCCCCAGCCCACACCATTCGCACGCAGTCCTTGTTACGCTGTCAACACTTTCGGGTTGCCAACGGGAATCGGAGCAGCTGGCAACTAGAAGCTGGGAAGCTGGGAAGCTGGGAGGCCCAGAGACTAACGACTAGTAACGAAGCTAAACGCACGCAAACAGCAAACATAAATGCATTTAAAAGGGATGCCCAGAAGCCCAGGGAGGGAGGGAGGGGTGGGACTGGCTAGTGAGCGCAAATGAAAGTTGTTGATTTATCGACTGGGCAAAGTACAACCAAAAATAAAAACCAAATAACACTGCAATAGTCAAATAAGCTTGACTGTGGCATCCGCTGAACCCAGCTGCTGAAAAAATTTATATTTTATTGCCAAATTTCCATTTTTTTATCTGATCTGCCCGAAGTATACCGGAGATATATTCCATATTTATAGTCTCATGCTCATATTGTCTTTGAGCTCCACGTGTTCATTCAGACGGACATGTTTATATCGATGTGAATGCTCATCCTGATCAAGAATATCTAAGCTTTATGGGATCGGAGATGCATCTTCTGCTATTATATTCTTCTGCAGAAATCAATTGGTACACAAAATAAATTAGTTCTTTTCAAAACTTATTGGAAGCACAATTTGTAATTTTTAAATTTATTATCTGTATTTATTGAACAAAACTTGTGACCAATTAGCATTACTATAACCTTTTGCCAATAATATGATGCATATCGTCTCCTTCGTCTCCTTCGTCACCTTCAAGCTGTCTGCTTTCCACAACAAATTTAATTGTGTTAATTATAAAAGTATTCAATCTTCTTATGATAAAATAGAAAAACCTTTGACTGTTTTAGCAGGAAAGTGGCAAGAGGCAGGCAATTGGTGACCTGAGCCAAGTTCTGAATATAAGCCAAGAAGAATGCCTGAGTTTTGGTTTTTTCCTCCAATTATAAGTTGCATCTTGGGATCATTTTTGTATGACTTTGCTCTTTATTTGCCATTTCTGCCTTTTCTGTCTGTCTGTCTGTCTGTCAGTCTGTCTGTCTGTAGTTATTTAGAAGCTGCCCTTTCGGTATTGTTGCCATCTGCAAATGTCCATTGTCCTTCGTAGCCCTTTCCTGCTGCTCATTATGGCTGTGAGGAGTGAGAGAAACGGCAAGAAGATTATAAGCAAAGTGTTTCAGCTTTTAGCCTTTGTAAAATATTAAAACACATAATTTAAAAGTAAAACCAAAACAGAGAACCGTTTCAAAGAACAATGCCAACAGCCAAGAGCCGAGAGCCCCAGTCCAAGTCGAACTCCGGTCCAGGCTCCGTCATTGCCCGGGTTCTGCAAGATTAAAACGAAATGCGTCTAACTTGTTATTTTTAGATGCATTTCGTTTATGGCCCACACAATTTGTTGCAAAAGAAGTTGAAGCTGAAGTTGGCAGTGTTGAAGTGAAGCACAAAGCGAATCAGGCAGAGGGGAATGGAAGAGGGGTTGAAAGGGGAAGAAAATCGCGGTACTGCGAGAGATGGGACAATAGGAGTACCGGGTGGTATTAAAGTACTTACGACTACCAGGAAATGCATTTTATTGTATGATTTAAACCATTTACAGCCTATTCATAAAAGAAATACCCTCCAATGTGCACTGCAAAAATAATTGTAAATAAATAAAAAAAAGAAAAGCAGTTTTGGGCATGCCAAAGATTATAGAGAAATCGCCTGACCATTGACTATTATAGAGATTCTTATAATATACATGGATACACTCAACTCAACAAAGATTATTGCATTCATCCATAAAAATTGCCTAAATTTGCATAAATGCCTTTAAATGTTAACTAAGATTATTCATAAAAAATGTAAAAAAAAAAATAAATAAAGATTATATTTCGGTTGATGCAGCCTAATTAAATCTATGCAAAATAAACCAAAATATATATTTGGCATCGATTCTTTAGGCATTTAGTTGCCGATGGCTCATTTCTGAATATTTTTGCTTTTAATTTTAAATAAACATTCGCCTTCAAGCTATAAATTTATAATAAAATTGAATTTAACCTAAAATAATATTAAAATGTGAAGCATTTTATTTTATCTTTATGCAGATTTTATTGAATCTAAAACGAGTGGTTTTTGCTTGTATTTTCCTGGTGGTTGACTTCTTCCCCTCTTTCCTTCATGGAGCATGTTCTTTAAATTGTGTTATGCATGTGCATCCTAATCTATCCGTGGATAGAGGCAAGTGCTGGTCAGCTTGCAACTCTTTTCGAGTGGTGCAACCATGTCTGAAACCAAGCCATAAAACCAGCATGTGGCAAGCAAAGCAGACACCCACCAACGCTGCACCAAGTTGAGTTAGGTGGCGCTCGAAGGATTAGTTCAGGCACAAACAACTGGCTGTGCCTAGGCAGTGGATCAGTGTTGGTGTTCCTTTGGCTTTGTGTATTATATTAATATTGCTGCCAGTTTTTGGCTGTGTTTCTTTGTCAGCTCCTTAAACACTTTGTTTGTAAACATTAAGACTGATAAATAAGAATTTGTTTTATAATTACGACTATCAATAAAAGAAAAAGTAAACTTTGAGTAATGGTATACGATGCCAGACAAGTAAAATATAAAATATAATCGAAACAGAAAAAAAATTAAAAGTTTCTATTTTTAGCAAAATCTTCTATTCAAACTTTATTTACAGATAGCGTTGCCGATGCTTGGAGGATATGATGTCAATATACTAGATAAAATTGGTGTCTATAGCTTCAAGTTTTTAGAGTTATTATATTATTATTGATTTTTAAAATCAATTTTATTGCTCTCCTTACAAATAGATGCATGGTAACGTACAAAAAAATAAGTACAACAGATACATTCATAAAAGCTGATGGCAATATTAAAATTTTAAGCCAAATCTAGTGGAACTCAGTGAATACATTCGGCAATCCACATCCAAATGAACTGCAAGTGAATCTCGCCCTGTAAAGGGGGCTAATTGCGGCAACCTGCCATATGTCGCACCTGTAGGACGCACACAGCAAAAGGGATGCGATGAATGTGGCAAGAACAAAGAAGAGCAATGCCAAATGGCAAATGGCAAATAAACATTACCAACACCGAGGACACAAGATACACAGGCTCAATAAAAGCGCAACACGTAATTGTTTTTGCTGCCATTTGGTGTCTATTACGACCAGAAATTGACCAAGAGCTGAACCACTGCTTCGACGAAGGGTTAACAATTAGAATGCTGTGGTCGAGTGAGCTCGACTGCAATATATCCTAAGCCCAGCTGACACATTTCACCCTGAAATGTTTTTCACACTCAAATGTAAGCAAGTTTGCAAGAATATATTTACTCAATGGGTTTGGAGTTGCTTTGTTTGGCCTGATTCATACTATTGCACAAATGTATTTATGGCCTTTTTACCCAATTCTAATAGGTTCATGAAGAACACCGAAAAGCAATCAGTTAAAGAAAACAACAGCAACAAAACAAAAACAAACAAGAACCGAAACTGAACATTTTTTTGAATGCCCGAAGTAAATTGAACTGGACACACAAAAAAAAAAAATTTTATAGATTCTGTTATATATTATTATTATATATATTATCCAAACTGAGATAAGGAAAGTAAAAATAATCGGAAAAATAATTGAAGAGCACCCTATGATGATTTTGCCCATGTCCTTTATCATTCAACCGGCAACCAACTGTAAAATACTCTATTAACTACTATAATTTTTGGGAGAAATATTTGTTTTGATTTGATTTGAATATATATCAACTTTATGGGCTCGGAGAAGCTTACTTTTGCTGGATTAATGATATACCGATTTTGCTTTGCAGTAAACAAACCCTTTAAAAACTAACACTTTCCCATAACTTTTCATACTTACTGAATTCTGATTATCTTCGAATTAAGCCTTGTTGGTCTCTTAAGAGACTTACATATTCGAAATCGATTTACTTTTTAAACATATGTAGTACTTTGGTTAATGGAAAAAATAGCCTTAGGCAGAAAAACGCATTAAATCAATTACAATAAAGAAAAAGACAGAAAATGTTAATTTTATTGAGAGTGATTTGTGTGATTTCTCTTAGCATTTAATTACTGTCTATAGCCTCAGTAATTATTAACTTAACTTAATTCCCTTAAATAGTGATTTATGTGTAATATGATCCAAATTAGGCAACTTAATTCACATCTATAAAAACTATTGGTTTGCTCGACAATCGGCAAACCTCAATTTGCAACACCAAAAGTTATTAGATACTCAGAAGGATATTTTAAATGAGTTGAAGGATAAATTACTCTGTTTGAACCTTGAATTAGGTATGCCGATGCAGGCAGACTGAATTGATGAATATTTGAAATTGGATTTGGTTGGAAGGGATTGCAGCAGATGTTGGTCAAATGGCTTGGCTGCTTTAACAATTCCTGGCAATTAATCTTTGCCTCGAGTGCTGCACCAGCTGCTACTGGCAACCGGCAAATGCACAATGCCACAATATCAGCTGCCATCGTTCCCATCAACATCAACATTCATATTTGCATAGATGTTTGTTGGCTGTTCGATGTTCGATGTTGGCCCGGTTCACAGTCTGTGATTGCATTTAAGTATTTTCGTTGGGATTTCAACTGATGTGCTGCAGAAAAGCAACTTGGCTTACACATGTAAATCAGAAACGCTTTAAATGTCCCAATTTCAGTTGCAATTGCATTTGTGAGTCAAATATCATTTTATGTGTTTACAGTGTGGCAGCCACAGCCACAGCTTAACACTCAAATAAAACATGCCTAAGCCACAAGCATTTGTCCAAGTGTATAAAATAAACGCATTGACATGTAATTAATGTTGGTAATTTACTTGGATCTTGGTTTTCTAAATCATTCAATAAGTGCAAATATATGTGTACGGATAATATTTACTCCGGTTCAATATCCATCAAAATATTATTGTAAACGTTGAATATAAAATAGTTGATGAGATATTCTTGCACTTTGAAGTAAACTCAAAGTTTCTCATATATATGATTGACTATGTGCTTTAGATTTAAGCCTAGTTAATAGCGATTTTCATAGTCTTACTTTGTTTCTTATATCATGTAAGTGTATTGGATTATTTCCAGTTACTTCTGCGTCTTTTGTTGTGCCATTGAATTTCTAGTGGAAATTGTTAACTGAATTCATCTAAGGCAAAGCATTGTGCCAGCTGCGAAAACAACCCCTCCCCTGCTGGCTGATACGATGTAATCAACCGGCTCGTTAAGGTGCACCGTGGCTACCAAACACTCGCACAATCCCGTCAAGAGCCTGGCACTTGCCTGGATCGTCATCTGTCAGGCAGCCATTTAAGTGGATTGATTGCTGCTAATAAAATCCTACAACACAAAAGCGCAACAATGCGAATGGGGAGAAATGTGGGATTTGGATTGGGCCTGGGCTTGGGCTTCGGCATTGGGCTTTTGGTTCGGCTTGAGCTTGGGCTCGTCGTCAGGCAGCTGGGCAAGCAGCAGCAGCAGCTGTAGTAGCTGTGCCTTTATGCTGACTTCCGCTTTCCGTTGGCACTTTGGCAACAATGTGCCGCAATGAGCAGGAATGAGGTTGGCCATAAACGGTTGGCGGATGTCAAGAATGAGGCGGTAGTCTTTGAAATCCTTGGATTATTGAAGGCTGCTTAGCCGAAGGAAGTCAGCGGCAGCAACTCGCAACGAAGGCGTTGAGCGGGGCGCTGCATTTTCCCTGCAAATCACATAAAGGCCACAATAAGGAAATCGCATGTGAAAAGCAGCCAAAAGAAAACATCAAATCAAGTATCAACAGAGGACAGGGAGTAAAGATTGCAACGGAGAAAGGGTAGAGAGAGAGAGAGAGAAGGAGAGGGAACACTTTCGCCCGGGTTGCAAATAGGTGTGGACAGAAATCTGGCATTTTTTAAAGCTTTAAGTCTCATTTCATTTATGGTTGCCTGTTAATTATCGAATACTCATTTAAATCAGCAGCACACACACACAAACACACTCACACACACACACTTATTTTATTGTGATTGTATTCTTCGATTGCCGATGATTACCTTTTGCTTATGGGTAAATGTCGAGAAGTCTGCAATGGGAAATTGCTTGCAATCGCTTTGATTTTGAGCATGAGTGGCTTCCACAGAGCTGTGTGTGTGTGTGTGTTTGTGTGTTTGTGTGTGTGTGTATGGGTTTGTGCGTCTTCGGTGAGTTTCTTTCATTTATTTTAATTGCAAATTTTTTTTTTTTTTTTGTATGGAATTCATATTTATTAAATGCCGCATTTGTGTACATGTGTGTTCGTCCGTTTGGGGTTCTCTTTGCGCTTTTCTTTTTCCCCATTAACGAGAGGAAATTAAAATGAAACGCTCATAAAATAGCGTCAACGCACAAACAAAACACACACACACACACACACACACACACACACACACACAACCCCTCTCTCATAGAGGCAACGTTTTTTTTTTTTTCTTTCAAAACCAATTCCATTATTTTGTGTGTTTGAATTTAATAAATTGTGAATATTTTTTCAATTACATTTTTTTTATCACTTCTCATTAACATTTGCCAGTATGTCAACAAGCAGAGAGGAAAAAGGATTGACTTTTATGCGATGCAGATAATAATAATTATAATTTAACAACTGCACATTGCACATAGATCAACAATAAAAACAATGTGTCAAATAATTTGAAATAAATATCTTAAATATTTATAATTTTAAATTAAAATTTGTGTTTCCACACTTGGATTATAGGTTAACAAAGAAGAAGAGATTTGTTTACCCAAATGAAATATTAAGCGATATTTAATGCTAAATATTTAAGGCTTAAAGTATTAAGTTGACTAGAAAGTGTAATTAATTTAACTTATGAATTTAGCTCAATTTTTATTGCTACTGAAATGTGAACAGAATTATTGAATAATTTACATTTTACAAAGAGCTTACATTTGCTGTTAAATGTTCGATTTGGAAGACATCAATCCGATGGATTCGCACTATGCAACTTGAATTTAAAACAAATTTCTCGTATTTTTGGAGTTGATGCCACAGCTGCAGCCTGCAGCCGCAACTGAAGCCGCAGGCATCAATGCTTTTGTGCGCTAGACCCAAACAAGATCTTCTAGTAACTATCCCGGTGGCAAGAAAAACTTTTGCTTTGGGATTTTGAAGCTGCTGCTGTTGCACTTGCACTTCAGAGACGCCACACAAGCACCAGACACCAGGCAGCATGCAGCATGCAGCAGGCAGCTCAGCTACAGTCTCAGACTCAGTCTCAGTCTTAGGTTGAGCTGCCTGCCTCCCTCTGCCACCCTTCGCCTATGTTGGACTGCCAGCTAATAACAGTTGCAATACGACCCGGCCCAGAAATGACGACGAACAAAAACGATTTACGCTGAAAGTGGCAACAATGGCGCAAAGTTACCCCTCCCTTGGCGCCCTAACAGCGAGCATACGCCAGGTGGGTCCCTCATCCTACCCCCCTCCCCCTGTAACCATCCCGTTCCTTGTCCACGCTGCTCACTTGTATGTGGCAAAGTTCTGTGCTCAGCGTTTTAATTTAATACAAAAACTTTAGCCCGTTGCTCAACCTAGGCCGAGTTCACGCTCATAGGAGCACCAGCAACAGCAGCAGCTGCCAACACACACTTCCCCCCCCCCCCACTGCTGCGATTGCCAGTTACTGTCGGCAATTGAACTTGGCCAAGTGCATGGCAGAGTGCATTTATTTAAAGTCAAGTTTCTTGATTTGTCGCCCAAAAATCCCAAGCGTAGTTCCATGTTTTTTTCCTTCCCTTTTTCTTTTTTTTCTTTTGTCAACAATTAATGCAAAGTACCCTTTTTTCCTTCAGCCTATCTTTCTTTATTTCTCTTTTTCTTTTTCTTTCTATTTCTCCTCCTTTCTGCCCTTCTCTCTTGGGTGCCAACAATGCTTCAGTCTAACCAAAAATAAGCTAAATAAGGCAAGGCAAAACAGTCTAAATCGAAAACTGGCAAGTTGTAGAGGACTCTTCAATAAGTGGACTCAATTCAGAGTGTTCTCAATAATGTGGATATATTTCTTTAAGTGTAGTTGATATAATTTATACGATAACTTCTACTAAATCATGAGAACTGTGGCAATGTTTCTTAAATTGTTGATTGAATTAAATATACAAAAAAAAAAAAAACTATCCCCAATCAATTTGCTAATGTCTGAAATTTGTCAAATGGAAACTTGGCTAAGAGTTGGGCGCGTTGTCTTGAACAAGTCAAAATTGTCGGCAACTACTTACTATATTAATTTAAAACTTTTCATCTGCTGTTTCGCAGCTTCTCATCTCTCTATCTGCTTTCATAATGCCCAATTTTACGCATATGTCTTTTATCCCAAACCTTGACAGCGACCTTTTTGCTTCATCTAGCACACGGCAGCACTCCACCCCGGCGGAGTACTCCTACAGATGGGCAATCAGGTGTAGAAAAAGAAAAAAAAAATGTGTGGGCAAATGAAAAAGGGGAAAATAAGGTGGATGGGAACGAGGGACAAGGGCAGGTGTAGATGTAGATGTCCTCTGGCATTCACTAAAAAAAAAATTGGTGTTTCAAGTTTTACGACTTGCTGACAAATAAATGCGTAGACAAATTTAATGAGCGGCGGAAATGCCTCTTCATTCAGTTTGACATGCCTGGGATTCGTTGTGTTGTCCGGCCGCATGAATTTATGGCCTGGCCGAAAGTCCAAGACCTTTTTTAAGCCAACGGCAGTAGAGCTCCATAAAAATTACGGCCCGGATAGAAATCAAACCTAAACACAGCAACAGCAACGAATACAAATAGGAATACAAATGTGAATACTAATGTGAATACAAATGCGAATACGAATACGAATACGAATACGAGTGTAAATATTTGTACATATGTTTGGCTGTTTAACTTTCCGGCAAATGAGAAATAAAACAAGGAGCACTTACAAGACCGCAAGAGGAAAAGCGCCAGTCTCCATGGCAAGGTGGAGGAGGGCTTGGTTGGGACAGTGGTGGACATTGCCTTGTTGCAAAAGAAGTGAAATAAATGATAACAATAAAATATAAATAAATAAATAAAATTAACTCATAACCACTTAGACAACCGCAGCGGGTCCCCAAAGCTGTAACCAACTGATGTCCCATGTCCCGTCGTGCTTCGCCCAGTGTTACAGCCCTTGTCCTGTGCTGTCCTGTCCGGTCCTGTCCTGTGCTGTTGCTCCGCACTGCAACTAACAACAACATAATTTACTGAGCGACCGCAAAACGACTGAAACGGATGTGCGCTGAATGAGGAAGGACCCGGCCAGCAGAAAGGACACTGAGCACTGTCCGGCCACACGCTAATGTGATCCTCTGTTTCTCTGCACATATATATATAAATGTGTGTGTGTGTGTGTGTGTGTGTGCGTAAGGGCGCCTACAACAAGGCGACATTTTTTAGTGGCTGATGCCGCTTCAAAAATGCCGCCATCGCCGACACACGACCCAAAACCTTCATTTATCAAGTTGACATTTTAATTTATTAAAACAAAATGAAATGAAATGAAATGAAATGAGACGCACGGGGAATGGGATTTCGGGTTCAGACTGACCAAGGCGACATGCTCAAAAGCTCAAGAGTTGCCGTCTATTGTCCAGCTGTGGGATCCACTTTAACGCACACTGACACTCAACAAGCTGTTCTGCTTTGGCTTTAGACATTTCATACAATATAATCGGATTGTTTTGACTGCACGACCCACTGTGCCTCAACCCTGGGGCATAGCTAAAGAGCTTGACGAGGCACACACTGCGCCGCGCCATACAACTGTTAAAGGCGTCGCAAATGAACACGTTAAAGATGACAGAATCCTCCCAGGATTCAGAAAGCTTCCAATGAGATTACTATGAGTGGAGTTTCTCGAGGAAATGTGCGAGCAAAATTACTCAAATCCTTCAACGAATATGTATGCTGCTTGGAATTATGGCCAAATGTTGTCGAAAATTTATAACCGAGTGCAAATTAAATAAAAATGTTTTACCTCAGAAAAAATGTTTAGCATTACAAATTTATAGGTATTAGTAATTTTTCCAAGTCTTTGCTATATTAAAAAACAAGTATTCCCCAATAGCCCCAGCAGATGGTTAAACTTTATGTTTGGATTACGCCCTGAGGCCATAAAATGATGATGCGACCAGCTAGCGAATTCTCCAACTCTCAAATCAGTTTGTCCCTTTAGCATTTGCATTTTTGCCTAGCCATAAATTCAACATGCTGCACGAACAGCAGCAGCAGCGGCAGCAGCAGCAGTGGCAGCAACATCAACTGCAAAAACAACAAACAATGCTTTGTGGGTCGAACAAAACGTATTTTTAATTTCCATAAAATTTATATCGAAAATTTGTGAACGTGTTTCTCTACCCTACACTAATACAAATGCATTAACGGGGTATCATGTATTTATTTATATACATACATATATATATACATATATATACATATAGATTTATATATTGTTTTCACTTTTACCATCATTTAAATATTTATATGACTTAAGATTTGTGGCAAGAACAATTACTTCAGTCCAGGATAACTGCTAGTATAGCCGTCTCGAGTATTGCACTCTTTCTTGTTTGTACTTTATTTTTGTTGTTGTTGTTGTTTTGAGAAAAAAAAAAACGCTACACACGAACGAAATGCGAAATAAAAGAAAATGTAAGTTCCATGGGCCCACAAAAGGTGTGCAACCGCAGCGACGCCAACCAACTTCGTCATCAAATTTGAAGGCAGCTTCTCCACTCCACAACCACACCCCTGCACCCCAACACCCACTCCCTTCCACCCACTAAACGCCAACGAAAAATGAAGCCAAGCCATCAGCAGCCGACAGCTGCGGCGGAACAGCTTTTCTATAAAAGAAAGGCGCTTTAGAAAATGTTCATATTTCTGGCTGGTAACTTTAAACACCCAACTTAAAACCCGTTGTGGAATCTTTAATATGCACATATATATATATATAAATATCTCTGGTTTAACTGAACGGCCCTTATGCTCATTTAACCAAATAAATGCATAACGCGAATTAAATGTAACTCATAATTCGTATTTATTAAAAAATATTTTAAATATTTATTCGCAGAAAATAAGTAATAATTTAATTATTTTTTTAAGGGTTTGCTTGAATAGAATGAAAATGTATTGGTTATCAATGTGGACTAACTAATGTTTATGCGTTAAGTATATATGCCAAAAGTCTAAGTATCTATTTGCTAAGTTCATTTGGAATTTCTAGAAAAAAGTACTTTGGGACAGACAGTTTAATATTCAAAAATGTTGCGGACCATTAAAACAGCTTAAAATCTTTGAAACAAAAAGAGAAAACCGTCAGGAGGAGAGTGAGGAGGAGAGTGAGGTGGTTCCAGGCAACGCAGTTGGTCGCAATGAATGCGGCCAAAATGCCTTGATTCATTTTACTTACTCCGTCTTCAATTCTCGAGGATGGACGACGACGTCCGTCGCACCTTATTTCTCGCAAATTACTTTTAATTTATTGTTTGGGGTCAAGGGGTGTACGGGTGTACGTTGTCGAGCATTGCTCAGTTAAAAGGGGTGACGTCAACAGCTGTCATATCCGGGCGTGGCAGATGTTTTCCTTGGTCCTTTACGGTGCTGCATCGTACTGCTCCCACAATGAAAGCGTTTTATAAATTGAAACGAATTTCATTCGCGTACCGCAGAAATTAAGAAGCAGATTGAGAGGAGGAGGAGCGGAATTGACATACCCCGTTACCAGCCACCTGGCAGGAACCTGGCACAGTGGACTGAACACTTGCTCAACTTGTCAGAGTTGCCAAAGTAAAAGTGGCTACCACTGCTAAGTGGGATCATTTATTATGATTCAGGTGAAGTGTTTGTTAGCTGCTCGACAACATTGGTGGGATTGCAAGAAAAACAACTGAGAGAAACTACAATTATTAACGAGGATTTCAAATATAATAAAAAAATTGAATTGTCTCTTAAATTAATTCTTTAACTTTTTTTTTTGTCTAATATAGCAAAATTTTATCTAAAATAAGTATATATTAATTATACTGCGAAAGTGGAATTGAAGTGTTCCTTATTAAAAACTATAATTAAATTGAACTTGGAAGTGCTGGAAACATCCAAATTCTAGGGTTTTGACCAAGGTGGTAATTGTAGAAATTTTATTTTTCCCCCATTGTCGAAAATTCGTATTGCAATGTTTTCTGCCAGGTTTTTTTTTTTTTTTTAAAAAATCCGGTGTATTCAGAGGATTGCTGCAGAGGATTGCGTTTACCTTGGGATGCCAGGACGCTGTACGAAAATTAGTGCATGCCACGGTCTGCGGCATGTGGACGATGGGGCGTGTCCGCGTGGCAGCTGAATGTTGGCCGTTAGCGATATGCTTTTACCGCTGGCAGCCGAACATTAACCAAAGTGGTCGCGTTCCATTTGCAACTGGCTCTCACTGCTTTTGATTTTAATGGTTATGCTACTTATCATGTTCTACAACGACCGTTGCAACAACAACAACAACAACAACAACAAACCAGCAACAAAAACAATGCCAAAAGCAATGTGCCACGTGGGCCTAGTGACTCGCTTTTTTTCCACCATTTCAAAAGGCCATCGGTCCAGCGGGGAAAAAAAAAA
Source organism: Drosophila dives (assembly GCA_035042365.1). Classification (NCBI taxonomy): domain Eukaryota; kingdom Metazoa; phylum Arthropoda; class Insecta; order Diptera; family Drosophilidae; genus Drosophila; species Drosophila dives. The sequence continues at coordinate 8,998,530 of JAWNLJ010000443.1, read as the reverse complement.
ATGAGAACTGCAAATAGCGAAGCATTCGTAGCAATACTGTTTTTTTTTTTTGCTGGCCAAATGGTGGTCGGGTGGCCGAAACGTGGCTTGGTAATGGAAAAGGTGTGCAAGAAGTGGCTACAAAATAGAAAAAAAAGAGGATAAAGAGAAAACTGCGATGAGCAGCGCTTGGGGAGTGACCTAAATATGTTTTTCGCAAATGAGTTTGGCGGTCATTTAATGATTTGTTTGTGCAGCTCCAAATCGAATTAAGATGGGACCAAATGTCTAAAAAGCAGAAAACCAAAAAAACGAGCTTTCTGTATCCAGAACCACGTGGTCATCGCACGATTGTAATTTGTCGTCTGTGGCGGAAATTTGCACGGAAAAAGCAAAAGCAAAACAGAACAAAACAAAATGGAAAAAAAAGAGCATTCCTGACCAGGTTAGTAGCACCTCCGCCCCCGTAGGCACTGAAAATGCTGTCTATAAATAAATTAGCATGGCAAACAAGTTGCCAACTTTGCTGATCCGCAAGTGTGTTTGTGTGTGTGTGTGTGTGTTTGTGTATGTGTGTGTGTGTGTGTTTGTGTATGTGTATGTGGTTGGGTGGGTGTGTGGCTTGTTATGGCTAAAAAGCTGTTTCCGCAATGAGTTTGCTTCCTGTCCGTAAGGACAAGCCAGCAAAGCTGCTGCCATTGACAACTCAGCTAAAACTAAATGTGCTGCACAACACTGCTGCAAAGGGGGCTGACTGACATTGTAGGCGTGGCAGCAGCACCAGCACTAGCAGCAGCAGCAGCGAGAGAAAAAAAAATCTAATTTCCTGTGAACAACATAAAGTAAATGTTTCAAAAGTGACGCCCCGGGGCAAGGCAGTTGGGCCATACATGTATGTATGCATGTGTGTATGTGTGTGTGTGTGTATTTGTGTGTGTGTGTGTGTGATAGCATTTCCACTACCCATTGGTGGTAACAAATTCGCTGCGCTGCGCTGCCCGCCATTTGCCATTTTGGGCCTGGCACATTTTTACCGCCCCTGGCATAAGTTATGAGCCGGGGCCAGCAGCCAGCGGATCGGAGAAGGAAGTTATAGGCAGCTACTATAGGAAGCTGCAGTCTGTGCGGCGGGTTGGGGCAAGCAGACCGTCCTCAACACGCTTGAAACTGGCGTGAAACATGTGACCGAAGCCGCGACATTTCTGACCGGGCACAAGCCAGCACTCTGCCGCCCCCTGTCGGCTGCAGATGAAACCACAGGCCAACGCCAAGGGGGGTAGAGAGGGGACAGTGAATACAAAAAAAAAAGCACTAAAAATACAATAACGGAAAAATGCCAAAAGAAACGTTTAACAAAGCGTCGAATAAAGAATTGCGCAAACTATTTAAACAAGCGACGATTTTTAGGAGCAGTTTCCGTCCACAATTGACACAAGAGGCATGGAGCAATTCTTGCAACATTATTCAATTGATGGAATATAGGATATATATATACACAAGATATATATTCATCGCTTTAATAGAGTCGTTGATTCGTTCAAGCTTAGCTGCGCACAGGTCGCATTCGGTAGTCGTTTTAGCCTTCTTTTTTTAGGCTAAGACCCATAAAAAATAAATTCTTTAAGTGAAGAAACTTGGAGGCAGCCACAAACAAGCTGTGAACGCCAAAGTTAAGGAAAAGCGACAATATTATCGTAAAAACTTATCATTGATCGTTTATCTTGGCTGTGGGCGCTGATACAAAATGAAAATGAAAACATGAAATGAAATATTTTTATTTAAAACACCTCGACTATTACATACCCTTGCTGTGCACCTGCTCACAAACAACTTTAGGCAATAATTTGAAGAAAAAAAAAATTAGTTAAGGAGTTATATACTATGACGATCCGTAAGATCGTTGCATATTTACTGCGTTACAAAATGAATGATAAAGTTGAAATACTCTCTACAAGATTTTACACACATTTCAGGCATAAAAAGAGAAATAGCAGCAGGCAAAATCCCAAGTGGTGAAGCCCAAAATGAAAGAACAAAAAAACCGCAAGCTGTGGCAGCAAAAAGGTGTACGTCTCTCCCCAAGGACATTAGCACGTATAGCGATGTGTGTGTGTGTGTGTGTGTGTGTGTGTGTGTGTGGAAATTGGCTAAAACGGATTTACACAAATTTATCAACGTGGCAAAGTCAAAGCCAACGAAGCAAAGCCGTAGCCAAGTCCAAAGCCAAAGTGGAAAGAAAGTGTCAAGTATGTGAGGCGCAGATGCACACACATACACACACACACACACACACACACACACACACCCATATATATACAAATAGAACGGAAAACGGAAATGAATCATTTCATTAGAGTTGGCAACGCCTATGACATGAGCACAAGACATGAGGACATAGCGCTCCCAGCTGGGGCAAAGGGGAAATGGTTGGAGGTGCAAGGCCATAATAGGGGGCGGCATTGAGGCCACGAAGAGCGACCCAAGAAATTGCCAAGTAAAATGCGTTTGACACTTAACGTGGGTCGCCGACATTTAGGCAATGGGGATCCGGATAGAGACGAGACGAATATCCGTTTGACCGTGAGGTAAACCAGCCTGAAGGGAATCCCCGCATTCCGCATTCGCGTTCACATCCGCATCGACATCCGACTTTTAATTCGGCGGAATTGGATCAAATTTCAACTTGGATATCAGGTTTTCAACAGCGCCTTGTCCCGATGCACTCGAGCACATTTTCGAGGCCGTAACTGAACTGAACTCGAGTCAAACTAAATTAAACTAAGCTAAACTGAATCGAGGGAACAATCAAACTCAACTTGAGTTTACCCTACAAACAGGTAGAAAAGTTAGCCAAGATTGGTAAAGTTAAAGGTGACATCGAATGAAATGTGTCTTGGTGGTAATTTCCTTTGAATCTCCATCTTTAAATAAGTTTCATCGAGCACTACTTTTTTTTACCCACCTGTCTGTAACTCCAGGCGTACTTATTACGATGTTAAGTTTTTTTTTTTTATAAATATTTGCACAAATCTGTGTGAAATGACGAGAATGAAATGGCTCAGCAAAAAACAAAATTAAATTCCTTGGGAAATTGATTGTAAATTTAAATATTTGATTGAGGGCTTTGGAAACTTACAATTTTATATATATTTTTACGTAGACTCAATTCAAAATGTTGGCCACAAATACTTGAAGCAAAGCAAGTTTCTCGCACGAAATATTTAAATCACTTTAAATTATTTCATTTAAAAAAATATTCTTTCAATTAAATTTTTACTTACATTTGCCTTAAATGACTGAAGACATTTAAAGATAATTTGTGCTTTCTTTTGAGCATCAATCTTTCAAACTTGACATGGCTGCGAGGGGCACAGCAGTTGGTTGCGACTCTTCTGTGTTGCAACTCATATTTGATAACCAAAGTGTGAACAATGCCTGAGGTAGGCAAAAATGTGTAATGTGTGTGTGTGTGTGTGTGTGTGTGTGTGTGTGTATTTAGTATGCAGCCTTCGACTTGGCTTGTGAATCGTGCATTCGGATGGTGAGGCCTATCAGCATACGAGGTGTGTTCAAAAAGTATTAGGAATTTTGAATTTTCGCGGGTTACGTATATTCGAATTTCGATTTTTTTTGTGGCGTTATGTTGCTACTCATGTCTCTCACTTATGCCGACAAGCTCAGCCATTTTGAATGTTCACTTAATTGTTGAACACACCTCGTATTCGAAAGTATTCCCATTCCCAAGACAAATCTACTGGAACAAAAACAAGGAATAACAGCTACGCTGGGCATGTCTAAAATAATATATAAATAATTGCAGACAGTAGAACTCCCGTTCGTATCATAAGTATAATTATTAGCTTTTAACTATTCCCATTGGATATATATATATATATATATAAATGCTGATTGCATATATCAGAATTAATAACTGAGAGAGTCGCACATTTATATTTTGTCTTAGCGATTGATGTCCATATACATATATATATATATATATATATATATATATATATAAAAGGCGTTACACACTTTATGGCCAAAGTATAATACCCTCAGCAAGGGTATAAAAAGTACACACACACACACAGACCCGATTGCCAAGGCGTACTTTAAAAGACAAACAAAATTTTGTTTTCTTTTGTGCTTTTCAATAGATTCTGCTGCTGTTTATTGGTGTGTGTGAGTGTGTGTGTGTGTGTGTGAGAGAGTGTGTGCATTAAATACAATTGAATTCGTGATGCTTGATGGGCGATAACAAGCCAAAACGCTTTTATGGTTATTCATAACACTGGCGACGGACGTCTCAAAAAAAAGGAGAACATCCGCATCCGCATCCGCATCAGCGACACTTGTAATACACAAAAGTCGCAATACCCAATACACAATACACAATACACAATGCTCTACCCCTTTTAGCAGTTTACTGACATTATTGCAAAATGCTTCGAATACACAGACACAATATATATATATATATAAATATCTGACGCAGACATTTGCCATTTATGCATATCCGGAGATGCGTATCCTTGGAGCTGGAGCATTGGAGCATTGTCTGTGGCAGCCATTTGAATGCCGCTGTTGTGGCAGGTGCTTGTCAAATCACTAAACCTTTAACCATAATGAGCGGCCATTTGAGGCATGCCCCATGCCCCCCCTCCCCCTAATCTGTAATTTTAACAAAGGAAAAAAAATTTCTTTTGTTTGGCAAAAATTGATATCTTAATACAAAGTTGATTTTGGAAATTTCTTTGGTTTGATTTTTTCTACTGCTTTGAAAACTTAATGCGATTATTTTGATATAATAAAAAAAATAAACTGTAAAACAAGAATATGTTTTAAATATTGAATTTTTCACTAATCACTGACAGTTTTGGGCCTTCGCTCCAACTTTAGGTTTTTCTTTATCTACTTTTTTTTTTGCGTGGAGCTAATATGAGAAATTGTTACTTAATCCATGTAGCACAGACAAATATCTTTCAATATATATTTCAACGGCTTGTCAAGTTGCTTCCTGCCGCCTGCCGCCTGCCGCCTGCCGCTGGCAACTCTAATGGCTGTCTGCCGCTTACGTCCGGGCCTCTCGCTCTTTTCCAGTCGATCCTGTGCACATCCCAGAGGCTGGCACCACCAAGGCGACGTGGGGCAACGGCCCAAGTTCATTCCGGCAGCTCCATCTCTTTATTGCACTTGCTCTGCTTTTAGTTCGTCGTCATTTCTATTACATTACTGATTGTTTTTGTATGTTTGTGTCTGTCCAATGGCGCATAGTCTATCTGTCAGTCTGTCTGTCAGTCTGTCTGTCAGTCTGTCTGTCTGTCAGTCAGTCTGTCCTTGGTGTCCTTGGGTCTGGCCGCTCGTCCTGCTGCTGGCTTTCAGACGTATTTCTACAATATTTTGTTTGCTATTGCTACGGCTTCTTCTATTATCAATCTATTGCCTCTTTCCAAATGTGTGTGTGTGTGTTAGTGTTTGTTTGTATTGATGTGTGTGTGTGTGTGTTTGTGTGTGTTATTTCAACTGTCTCTTACCATTCATTCTGGATAAATACAAAATGAAGATGATCCTTCGGGAGCTTTAGTTATTCAATTTCAAATGTAGTAAATTTAATCTAGCAAACACACAGTTGTGTGAGTGTGAGTGTGTGTGTGTGTGTGCATGTGTGTGTGTTAGCTCATGCGTCTACCGCTCTCTCGCCTGTTATATGTTTTAGTCTGTTCTTTTGGCCAAAGCTCATATAAAATACGCTACATCTTTTAAACAGAAGCAACTATTTACTATTTCAGTTGTTGACTTTACTTCACCCCACGTTTACCCCTTCAACCAACCCCCTTGGTGTATACAAATGCTCAGTCAAGTTGATGTTTTTTTTTTTTTTTTTTTGTTGTTATTCTTTCAGCAGCATTTCTAATTTTTCCTTTCGAAAAATCCCAGCTCGTCTTCGAAATCTATCTATTTTCTTGTGTCTCATGCACATGTCCTGCTGACAGGCTGAGTCACACAAGCGGACAGTTGGCATTTTCATCTGACTGTGTGTGCATGAGTGTGTGCATGTGTGTGTGTGTGTGTGTGTGTGTGTGTGTGTGTGTGTGTTTCTCTGGGCTTTTAGTATACATGTTTGTATATATATTTACGGCTGGCACTCATTGCGTTTCCAAATGCGTTTCGCAGCCTTTGGCGTTATCGTCCGCCCTTCCCTCTCCCGACCCATTACTTGCTGTCACCGACTGTTTGCACTGTCTTCCCACTTCAGGCGCTGCGTGGGCAGGACATGTGCTGTGCTGTGCAGTGCAATTGGGCTTTTGGCATCAGCCTCGTTGTCATCGTTTGTTTGCTCATCTTGTTTACCTACTGCTGCCTATTTATCTTTGGCCAAGCCTTGTGCTCGTCCTGCCTGCCAGCCTGCCTGCCATCTACGACCTTCCACGTTCCTTAGCCATGGTCAACAGCGTCCTGGCCGTCACTTCGTTATTGCTGCATTATCTTTCAAATGGCATATTTATGGGATTTCGCTAGCACTCTCCACAAGCCCACTCCCAGCCGCTCTCTTTTGCGCACACACACTTGTGAGATCGATGCGCCCAAAGGTAGGCAGTCGGAGACAGGCTCATAGTTTATTGGCGGTGCCTCCGAGCGCTTGATGCGCACTTCCTCAATCAACTTTAGCTCCAGAAACAGCAACTGCAACTGCAACGGCTCAGCTACTGCAAACAGTTAAACAAGCGACACGCTCGCGCAAACAGCATCAACCACAGCAGGAGCAGCAGCAGGAGCGGGAGCAGGAGCAGGAGCAGCAGCAGGAGCAGCAGCAGGAGCGGGAGCAGGAGCAGAAGCAGGAGTAGTAGCAGGAGCAGGAGCAGGAGCAGGAGCAGTAGCAGCAGTAGCATTCAGAGTCAGGTGCTGTAAGGAGCAATGAGCAACCATGGAGATTCACAGCAGCCAGCAGTGAGTTGCAGTTAGGAGGCTGATGTCTGATGACTACCGGCAAGCGCAGTCAGTCAGCACAGTGTCAACTCGGCTGTACAGTGTGGCAAATTCGTAAATACTGCTATAAATTTATGTCAAGCCTATAATCAATTTACAATTGTCTAATTCCTTTTTTTATAAAAAAAACTTGAAACTTAAAGTGTCATTTATAAATCGACCTGATAAAATGTAATCTAATTAGAGCTGTTTGGTAACACGGTGCGTGTGAAACTTTGTCTGCTGTGTCAATGTTATTACTGCTGACGCTGCCACTGCCTGTGACTCAGTCTCTGCCACTGCCACTGCCACTGCCACAGACAAACAGCTACAGTTACTGCAAGATATTTGTGCTTAACATTTTGTACATAGTAAATTGATTTTCTCGATTGGCTCTCGTCCATTTCGATGTCGTTGTCCTTATCGCTGTCATCGTTGTCCAGTGCCTGTGCCATATTTTATTTGTGTTTATTGATTTGTTGTTGCAACTTGTATGTGTAAATATTTTATTTTTATTTTTATTTTCATTTTTATTATATTTGCTTGACTGCCCAGCTCATTCCGGACGCATGTCCGCTCTTTCCGTGCTTATTGACATGAAATTCGTTTGACTTATGAGCCACATACGAAATCAATACGAATGAGTGTCCAATTCATTCTACACTTACCCTCCCAACGTCCCAACGTGGCCCAAATTTATTGTTGTCCTGTGTTGGTCATTTTTATGACAGCACATCAAAAAATCAAAGCCCAACACGTGGCACATGGGTAATGCCGCATTGGCGAATTCCAAAAAAAAAACCCCAGCTCCACACAGACTGTTTGTTTACTCTCTTGCTCCACTGTTCCCAGGCTCCCCAGTCCCACTGTCTTGGCCGTCTCGACTGTCGTGGCAATGTCCATTTTACTTTATGCATTCAATCAGCTAACAGCGCACAAATAGTTTAACTTAGGAGCGATGCAGAAGATGCTATTCCAGAAGTGGGTCGGGTGAGTTTGAAGCAAGCAAAAATTTCATTAATTTTCATTTATACGATAATGGGAAATTGAATTTTCCATGCATAGCGTCCGACACATTTTCCCTCTCTCTCTCTCTCTTCTGGCCCTATTTCTAGAAAGGGGTAATGGATTTGATAATGGCAGTGGTAAATGCTAATGGCATCCCTCTATGCATGTGTACATATATATGTACATATATAAATCGGTACAGGAATGGGCAGTATGTCGTCCTACTTCACTATGATTATAGTTTTTTTTTTCTTCTTCTTTGGATTACTTATGCGCAGCCACAAAAAATACACTCGTAAAATTGTCATACTTAATATTCGCGCAGCCACCTGAGCGAATAAAGTCAGTAAACATTTTTCCGATATATTTGTCAACTCAACTCAAATTTGTAAATCGACCCGATCAACAAGAAAAAGACAACACTGAGGGAAAAAAAAATAATAAAAAAAAAATACAGTTACCGAATAAATAACGAATGAAATTAAAAGTCTCGCCGCACTTTATTATTCATTCAGAAGCAATGTTTATGTCTGCAAATTAGCAATGGATGAACAAATATTTAAGCACATATTCCAATTTTTTTTTTTTTTTTATTATTTACATAATTTATTGTTCTTTAATCGAGTGACTCGTATTTAATGATGCATCGTATTTTTTTATGGCTTTATTTTACAATATAATACTTTTTAAAGTATTTGAAACCCTTGCCATATTAATTTAAGCTATAAATACATATTACAAAAAAAAAAAAAAAACAAATATTATTTTATATAACAAATGTTTTTGTCTTGATTATTCAGTATTTATTTAAATAACAAACATTTCATTATTTATTGTTTATGTATGTTTCATAAATAGCATTATTTTGATTACATATTCCAACACTTTTTTTAGATGGGTTTAATTAGTATTACGTATTAAGTTCCCAATTTTCACAGTATTTAATCCATGAATGGAATTGACATCGCTAAAAACACCTTTTTATTTAATGTTTAGTTTTTATTATCGCAGCGCGCGTGCAGAATTTATTAGCCTGAAAGTGACTTTTATGTGCGTCCTGGTGATTCCCAAGCCCAGAGCCAAGCCGATCCAAGCCAAGCCGAAAACCTATGCCTATGTCTATGCGCCCATCCAAACTGTTTCTAGCCATCTTGGCAAATGTTGCGCAATGAAATTATCTATCGAGACCAAGATACGCGCCGGATATTTAGTGAAGGGTAAAGCATTAGCCGCGCTGGAGGCTGCTGGGTCTGTCGGATAGAACCCGCAGCTGGTGGTGGTCAGTGGATGCAGCGGGGCAACGTATCGAGAGAAATCATGAATTATTTATTTGTGTGGACATGAATTATTGTTATGAAGTTTATTGCAAACAAATTGCGTCCTGGGACAGTGGAAATCAATAGCAAATAAATAAAAGCGCAAACGGTTTTTGTGGCTTTCACTGAAACAACAGCAACGTGGACCGATATGCCAGACAAGATATCATCCAGTACAGGGCTGGCATATGGAGGGGCAGGGACAGTGACAGGGACGGGGACAGGGACAAAGTCAGAGACTGGAATAACATGGATACTGGCAAGAGGTATGAGGCTCGCGAATTTTGCTGAGTTATACCCGTAGTCCGTCCCAACCAGCCGACAACAAAGAGTCAGCGCTCCCCCTTAACCTCCTCCTGTCCACCACAATATGTATATGTGTGTGTGTGTGTAAAACCATCAACAACATGCACAGGATATGGGAGAATGCTGCGGGCGATTCATGAAATTTAATGAACCAGGCAAACTAAGTGGGCTGACTGAATTCACTATGGATATTCAAGGATGAGGAATGGTGGATGGTGTACGGTGAATGGTGTACGGTGAACGGTGAACGGTGAGACGTGTACTGCTGGTGGGGATCCGAGTGACTGGTTTGGCCGTGAACAGTTGGAGCGTTGGCGAATAGGAGAAGCTGCTTTTTAATTAAAATAAATATTTAATTGAAATTATAATTAGGAATTAGTTGCGGGCAATAAGTCAAAGAACGAATAACCATGTCACCCACGACAAAGTCCCATTTGCCCAGTCAGTCGATTGCAAATGTCCTGTCGATATGGTATGATTGCCGTTCCTTCTGCTGCTCCTCCGGCGGTTTAACCTGCTCCTTCTCTATTCTGAATGATGGAGGGATTTGACGTTTGGCGACAAATCAATTTGAGATTATTAAAGAGATGTCGCTGAGATAGATTCTCAGCTGTTGGTCCCTAGTTATTGCTCTAGATAATGATGGAAGTGCCACCCATACACACACACACAAACACACATACGCACATAAGTTAGGGAACCAAACTGATAAGTGGCTGTCGACAAGACCTGACAATTTGCAGAAAATACTGTATACAATTTCAATAACATTTAGTGCCAATTTCATCGGCCACCACATTTAACGACAGCGCAACGCATTAAGAAAGTGTGTGTGAGAGAGAGAGAGAGAGAGATATAGAGAAAATGAGAGAGAGAGAGAGGGAGAAAGAGTAGCAGAACTAATGTCTTTGCCATTAAGTAGAAAGCTTATATGTGGGGGAAGCAGGACAACTGCTACGGCTCCTTACAGATTGTCATGGCAGCACCAGAGGTGGTTTTTGATTACATAAGAGCACACACACACCCCACACACACACCCCCCCCCCCCCACACACACACACACTCATATATATATACCGTACACGCAACTGATGCCAAAATCAAATGCAAAAAGATGCGCATTAAATTAATGAATGAAGACTCGTCTCGATTTACCCAAACTCCAAGTAAAATTCGTGGCCTGAAGGCAGTTCTTAAAGATGCTCTTATGCAGAAGAGTGAACTGCTTTACACATGATCAAATACGCTTACCACCATATTACACATACGCTATATACATATATGTCATGTTCGATCCACTTCTAGTTAAAACCTATATTAAATCTGTGAAATTTCAAGAAATGTTTCACTTACCCAGCTGAGTCGATTGCTCCAAGTTGAGTTGAGTTGCGATGGTCTGGAAAAATCCTGAGAATGTTAAACAGAAAACAGAAAATTGATTGAAATCAATTAAATAATTTCCATTCGGGTGTTTTTATTTTTTTTTTATCTAAAAGGAGTGTGTGGAGTGCATTGAAAATCGAGCGAGAAAAATGCTAAGTGGATTTTCCGTCGAGACGCTCGCAATGCATGTAAGGCACGAGGATAACGAGACAGGATAACGTTGATGAATGCCACAGCAGCAGTGGTAGCAACAGCGTTGCACATTCGTCTTGCATTCAGTTGAGGTCTGCGAGTGGGCGTTCTCGTGGGCGTGGGCGTGGCAACTCGCGGCAACTACAAAACCAATTGCAAATGCATTTTAATGCATTTTCATTGCAGCTGCCGATGTAAGTGAAACGACAGGTGCTTACCGAAGCTGCAGGAGATGCCGGAGATGCTGAAGCTGCTTTACCACTGACTAACGCCCAGGTGCCCCGTGTGTCCAATGGGCGTGTCTTGAAACGAAAGCACAACAACAGCAAAACGAGCAAAGTAAAAGTAAGAATTACATTTTGGAAACGGTGGATAATGCAGGAAGAGGGGGGAGGGTGCCGGGGGCGTTGCTGTTGCCGATCGATCCGCAGACGGAGCTCAGTTCAATGACAAGTGCAAATGAGCCGAGGGAGAAAGCAGGACGGGAGAGGACAGGACAGTAGCTGCCACTTGGGAAATGCGATTAATGGCATTTTGTATTTTATTATACACACAACCGATATTACGTCATTTACACTATTTACACCTGACTATTTAATGCGATAACAGTAAAAACAGCAAGCATGTTGGTAACACTGGTAAACCCCATCCCCCCCCACTAGCTGTGAGTAAATAAATTAAATCAACAAAACTGTTTTAATTTGCGACCAATTAAGCATGGCTTTCAATGAAATTAGTTGAATTTAATTTAAACATGGAATAAATTTGAAATCACTTAAAACTCGATTGGCAGCAGCTAATAAATCCACTGCAAATACCAATTTTATATATGTATATAGACAGGCGGATCGACGACTCAGAAATTGCTTCTCGACAACTAAAGAAATTTAAGGAAATTCCATCTTGAATTATGCAGTTATTTAGGTCGATTGAAATTTTAGTAAGTTAAGTAAATCTTTATTATTTATTATTATTTTATATTATTTATATTATTATTATTATTTATTATTTATTCTATTTTTAATTAGAGCTATTTACATTTTCTGTTAGTATTAACCATATATTTCCAATCAGTTCTTTTTTTATATTTGGATTGACAGTATTTTAAATTATTATACTGACTTGGATAGATTTATTATTGCAGTTTTAAACGTAGCTTAAAGTAGATTTTTATATTTTGATATTTTGATATTTTTATGCGGTTGCTGTTAAATAATTAATCATTGTAAAATGTAATTTTCTGAAACCGAATTCTTGTTAACTAATTCATGTTTGAACTTTCATTTAACAAATTATGAGAATTGAGACTTTTCTGACTAAAAAAAAACACCCAATTAGTTAATTATTAACCTAGGAATTTTTCGGTAACAATAATCTTAATTTTCTTTAATTTATGCACCGATTGATGCCCAAACTGGAATAGTTAAAATTTGAAATTATCTTTTCCGTTTGCGGATAACTGTAAGTTGTATTAAATGCAGCCAGCATATCCTGTTGCATACGTTGTCCTTGCGCCAATTCAATAGACAGGACAATTTAATTTAGTGGATGGTGGGGGGCGGGGATGGGGGTGGTGGCTGCAGCCCGAGCTGGCGACAGTCGCGGTCTTGAGAATAGATAAGTCGTTGGTAAATTTTATAAAATCGAATAAAAAATTGATGGCTTAAGAGTGAGGGGAGCATTGAGGCTACCAGCTGGTAATAAATACCACCAGGCACCGTTGGCTCCTGGAACGCCGATTGGTTCTGGGCGCCAACTCCAATCTCCGCTACACTCTCAGCCTCCGACTCGGTGTGAAACGAAGTCTAAACAGATGCTGCCTGCGGCATTTTGTCTGCGTGTGTGTATTGACGTGTTGCTGTTACTGCCAATCCTTTAAAAAGTGCTTTCCAATAAATGACGAAGCATCTGCAATATTGCAACAGGGGCTGTCTGTCGAGCAGGGGGGCGGTGCGGTGGGAAGGAAGCAACGGATATAGGCAGCAGCAGCGCATTAGCTCGATTTTTATGTACCGCTGAGCTAATGAAATGAGTTTGTCGAACTTATTGCTCACCGAGGCATGCAACATGCCGTGGCATGTGATGAAAAAAAAAAAAAAAATAGCTGCAAAAGACAGAGGGTCGGGGAGAGGAGGAAACGGCGGGCATTTGAGAGAGATATGGCTGGAAATTTATTAGCGACGAGCTGCCAGAGATCTTTCTGAGTGAAATCGTTAGCGGAAAGTCTTCAAAAACTCGATAACAGATAAACTCAGATAAATTCAGATAAATTCAATTTATTTTAGCTGCGTTAATTGGGTATGCATTAATTTCAGCTTCAGCTTGTGCAAAATTCTAACAACACTTTAAAAAGTGCTTGTTTGTCATTAATTTGATGATTTATTTGCAGAGACAGCCAGATTGGCCAAGTTAGCCAAGTTGACCAAGTTGCAACCTAGAGTCAACATGACCCATGGCGACGTACATCAATTTGTTGCAGTGTCTGATAGTATCTGACACATCTTAAAGTGTGGCCAATAGTTTTACGAGCATTGCACAATTAAGTGGGTCGCGGCCCATTGGCAAGTCAATCAGGCAATCAGCCATGGCCCCGACCAACTCAGCATGGTCAGTACCTATCCCAGCACTGTGTCTAAAGTAGTAAAGGTGGAGACGGAGTGGGGTGGGGGGTGGGGGCAGCACAGAGAATAGCCTCTCAGAAAACTTAAACGGCATTGTTCCATGCGCCGGGGCACAAACTTTTGCTTGGCATTACCACTTGTTATCTTGCGAATTCTTGAAAGTTACACAATTGGACAAGCGATTGCCCAGGCAAGCGCTTAGGCAACCAACCCGACCAACCCGACCACCCGACCACCCAACACCCGATACCCGACCCTTTCGGCGAGTGTAAACAGTTTCAAATTACAACAGCTAAGTTTTCTACTGCTACTATTAACAAATTGGCACGCGGTGTGCGGGGGTTTGGGGGGAGGGTTTGGAGAGCATGTTTGGGGGGGGATCTGACTGCTTTAAGACGCCAGCAGCATCATCCGCATTGTTCACAATCTGCTTAAAATGTTAGCCAAAGAAATATTTATTTATGAGTAAACTTGTGTTTTCCGAGCCTCCTACCCCACCCACACAGCCACAGTCGCAGCCGCAGTCGCACCCGTTGCCGCTGCCGCTGCAGCCCCCCCTCTCAATCACCTGTCATATGTGGGCGAGGGTAAACGTTAATGTTTTTATTAGCGTCGGTGCAAAAGTTGAAACTGAAACTGAAGTTGAAGTTGAGCCCAAAGTCGTCAAGGAAGCGAACTTTTTGCGCTGTTTTATGTGAACCACCCCCCTCCCCCCACCCAACAAACCACTCTATGATGATGATGACTTCTTTGCCGATAATGATAATCTGCAACGGGGGCATGTTGCTGCGCCTGAAGTTGTGAAGCTGTGGCAGAGGCAAGGGCGTGGCCAGAGCTAAAGCAGTTTCGCCTGATTGCCTCGTTCTCTCTTCGATATTGACTTTAAAAATATTTGCTTGTACAAATGTTTGTTGGTATATACATATATACATACATAAATACATACATGCAGACAACTATGCCCGCTTATACACTTGAAAAAAACACAACAAAAATTGGCAAAAAAAAAAGTGCAAGAAAAAAGAGATTTTTAACTAATTTAAAAAAATAATAAAAAATAAAAAAACTGTAATTTTCCGCTTCACTTGACTTTTAATTAGATAAAAAAATTTGATGCCTGACCCCAGATATAGTATAATAATATAACTGTAAATCTATAGCTCAAAATTCAAAAACTTATTTAAACCTTTTTTTTTGACTGATTGCAAATGTTGTTTTCTCAGTGTATGTCATTAGTTTGCCAGCATGTGTAGCTTGTAGATATGTGTGTGTGCATGTGTGTGTGTGTGTGTGTGTCAGCTTTTTAATGCGCTGCCTGTAGGCTGGCAGGGGTAGCACTTGCCTCACAAAACGTTTCGAGCTGCCCGAAATGGGCAATCAAGCGAAATGTGCCAAGCGGTTTGGGGCCATATCTGTCGATGGTATTGGAGTCTGTTGCCGGTACTGGTACTGGAGTAACACGATGGTATGGGGTCTGGGCTGGGCTTGGCTGTGCTATGCTTGGTTGGTTGGACTGGGTCTGGCATGCCGTTGAGAGGCAACACAAATCAATGGCAAAGAACTCCGGCAATGAGTATTGGAAATGACATCGAAATCGAGCACGAGGACGAGGACGAGGACGAGAACGAGGTCGAGAACGAGGACCGACGCCCGTCAGATTTGAGCAGTCTCTCAGCGATGGGCGCGTTGTCTGCGAATGAGGCGAATTCACACACATATATATGTGCTTGGTCCTGTCACCAACTCACACCCCGAACCCCACACTTCACACTTCACATCCACACCCAGACCACTTGAGCCACGCTAAAGAGGCACTCAGCCACGACAGAAGGCACAGTGCAACAAAAGAAAACACATCCACACAAAGAGAGAGAGAGAGAGAGAGAGTAGGGGAGAGAAAAGGAGACAGTAGAGAGAAGTTTCAATGAATGTAAGTGTCACAATAAGGGCAAGCGAAATCGCTCAAATCGCTCGACACTAGAGAAATTTTTTAACTGCCAAAAAGCTGATCAAAACCAAAGCCCATAAACTGCTGCCATTTGCCAGGCGTACTCATGAAATAAATATTAAAATAAAATAAAATATATATATATATATATATATATATAATAATATATATAAATATATATATATATAAATATATATATATATATATTGAGTGCAGCTTCCAGTTGTGTGCCCAACTGCTCAGTTTTTGTGTCTGCTGATTTTTCTTTGACTATATAATTCCATAAATTTTAAAATACTTCGCAGGTTTTTTTAGGTTGTGTGGGTAATATAACCTTATAGAGTATATTGCCTTTTTAGACGTTTCCGACTTCCTAAATTTGATATATATTATTGATCAGCATCTTTAGTCAAGTCGATAATCATTCAGTCTGTCTAGGCCTACCCCCCATCCACTCGGATTAATGGTCATGTAATTAATTCGATTCACGGGGGTAGGCAGAGTAAAGGGTGGGAAATAAGGTTTTGATGTAGCGGTTGTCAGATCCGTGAGATCATCCTTATTTTTCTCTACAATCCGTCTTCCCTTAACTGTTTGGAGTTAAAAAAGAAAGTGCCAAGGTGCATTGGTGCGAAGCCTGACCGGCGGCTATAAAGCGGTGCCACGGGAACCAGGAGCCTGCGGAATTTTATTCCGCCCTGGTTGTTGGTGAGGCCCTTCGGGGAGTCACGTGGTGGCTGTGGTTTAATAGCTACATGCAGGTAAAGTTTCGGCTTGACGTGTGGTTGCGTATTATTCAACAGGTTGACGAGATCCCAAGATCCGAGATCGGAAGACGTTTTAGATAGGCGGCGCTCAAGACCAAAAGAGGAAGTTCACGACCAAACAGAAGTGACTTCGATTTGGTACCTGCGGATCCAAATGTCCCAATGGGGCGCTAATTGACGCAGAATTCAATTCTGTGCTTGGCTCCGTGAGATTCAGCCGTCAAGGCAGGAGCTCACGTAAAACAATAGGAACTTTATGTCTGTCCGTCTGCTTTAGAAACTTATCTCTCAGTTTTAGGACGACCTAAATAAAGCTGTAAAAATATATGCAACTTTTCAACGTTTAATCTGAAAAAAAAGTGCAACAAAAAAAATTAAAATGTAACTCCTCTCGAAGAATTATTCTGCACGTATTGTGTGTTAATGCGTTAAATAAACTCGAATTTAAACAAGCGATTAAATGAATTAATTATTATGCGAAACATTTTATTAATCGCTTTTAAACATCGCATTTCACTTAAGGAAATGAATTTCCAAATGCATTTCGATGTACATTTTGATTGGTTGCCCTATATAATTGTAATTGTTGCAATTAAAGGGATACAATATTAATTATGCAACTCATGAATATAACACATATTGCTGGGTGTATGGCAAATCTCTGTTGGCAAATGTTGCATGTTGCAACAACAGCAAAGCTGACTTAGCGCCTATTACAAATGCAACGAGTGTCAACTAAAATGTTGCACAAAATGCAAAGCGAGCTGCATTAGCCGCGTTTGTTGCATCAGATGACAACTGCAGCAAACCATCATGCAGCGTGCTTAACGAGGCATTCAAGTCTCAGTCAGTCAGTCAGTCAGTCAGTCAGTCAGTCAGGGAGTAAATCCCTTGATTGTCGGGTTAGCTGATCTATTGACAGTCGCGTTGGTTATTGGTCATGCCAATGCCTATATCAAATGCTCTACATGAGCCCATACTTACACACACGCACACACACACACACACATATAAATATATACACAATAGAGCACACACACACACACACACACATCTGTCGGTCAGACACAACACAATCAGTGTCTGAAAATCTATGCGAAAGAGTTGGTTAAAAAAAAGCAAAAAAAAAAAAAATGTATTTTTGGGGCAAGTTTTGTCGTTTGCTGGATACTGGTTGCTGGTTGCTGGTTGCCATTGCCATTGCCATGCCCACTCATGTGGCAAGCACATCAACAATGGCGGGCAAAAAGTCAAATGGATTGAATACATATTGAGTTTATGATGTTGTCGCTGGCAATTTTTGTTGGCTTTAAGCGGTTTGCGCGTTCGCCTCTCGCTTTGTTGTGCTGGTTGCGTATACGCAATGTGGCCGGCTTGTACGTGTGATGGTCTTTTATACGTGCCTCCATATGTATGTGTGTGTGTTGTGTGTGTGTGTGTGTGTATGTATTGTCGATTATATGCTTCACAAAACTGCCAACACACGCAGCTCGCATATTCCAACTGAGTTTTGATTGTCGCCTGCCTCTTGTTGTTGTTGTTGTTGTTGTTGCTGTTGTTGTTGTTGTTGTTGCTGCTGCTGCTGTTGGTGCGGTTGTTATGCGCGTGTGTTTATGGACTCAGGCAGTAAATTGAATTTTGCCCACAACAACGACATTAGCCATATCACAGGCGCTGGGAGCATGGGCATTGGTTTGGGGCTTGGGCATTGGCCTGTGTTGGGGGCTGTGGCACCCATTGGGCCGGGCTTTCAGGGGAAAGTTTCACACAATTTTTTGCGAGCAAACATAATTTAATTTTTTTTTTGTATTTTTTGTAACTGTTTTTTGCTCTCTGGCAACGAGCGCCTCCAATTAGCATATGCATGATTTCTGGGATTAAGTGTCAGTTCTTAAATCGAATTGGACACACGTAATTTAAGGTAGCAAAAGTAATTAAATTTGTTTGTTGAGTACTTAAGTAATAGTAGATCAGAATTTACTTATTTACTGAGCGAATCTATATTAAAAATTAATCGCAGGGATCTCCCTTTCTAGCCTCTTTTGCGATTGAAGTAGAAACGTGTTTTTCCGAGGGATCCACTTATATATTGTCCGAGTAATTTGGTAGTCGCCTGTACATCTTGCTTTTGCTTGATTTATTAATGCTGAATAGACTTTAGTTCTGCTGACTATTTGGACTTGGATATGGCAGATCAGGTTTGCTATGTTTTCACACCGCCGCCCCGCTTCTGCTGCTCCTGCTGCGAGTCGCTTTCGAGGTATTTGTTTGTGCCGCATTTGTCACACAATCTGGCAAGTTTGGCCAAGTACTTTGCGCTTTTCACTTTTCAACAGTTTTCGTTATAATTTCAGTCAAACTTTATGCAAAAGTTGCAAATTTGCGGCAAATTTGTGGAAACTTTTGAGCGATTTCCGCCTACCCCTCATTCTCCTTTAGCAATTCTCTTTCACTTTTTTTTTTTTTTTGCAGGCACACTCGCTGTTTTTATTACACAGAGAGGACAGCGGACTGCAAATCGATTCGCAAATGAGAGTGGCAGTGGTGAAGGAGGGTGGGGAAGTGGGGTTATTAAGTGGTTGGTCGCATCACAAAAATCAAATCGATCTATTTAAAAAGTGTTGACTAGTGCCCGATTTTTAAACTAGTTGAATGTCAACAATCTCAACGACAAGTGCCTCGCCAACTTACTAAAAACCCAACTTTTCATTTGACACCCATTCTTGTGTTCAAGGGATCAGACGGTCAGATTTCTTACCACTTTAAATAAAATGTTACCAGTTATCTCAAGATCAAGAGGGGAATCTGCTAATATCTACACTTTTATTCACACTTCAAAGTAATATGTTTTTTTTATTTCTAACTAATTATATTTAACGTTAAATTTACATTCAAACAAATAATTGTTTTTATGAATCCTATTTAAAAATTGGCTGTTAGCTGATTATTCCACATTTGTGTAGTAATATTGTAAAAGAAAGTGAGACATGTATGTCCAAGACTCGTAAATTAGCAATTACTTCTAATGAAAAAATTAGTTAAATTATAACATTAGTATGCCAAACTAAAATTATTAAATTATTAATATTTTTTTAATTACACAAATAACCCCTATTAGATGATGTTGGAGCGAAAATCCTTTCCCCGCGTCAGGGAATGCCTGGATAAGAAAATAAACTTGAGTCGCACCAGCGCTGTGTACTCAAGCGAAGTTTTTTCCAGACTGTTAATTAACATTAAAGCTATCGATCATATGGGACTTAACATACTTATGTTACTGATGCATTGAATGTAAAATAACATTATTTTCAACAGATGATTATTTTTATTTTTATTATTTTCAATTATTTTTATTTTATTTTGTTCAATTAATTACTACGCCTATATACCTATATACCCTCTTCACCTAAATCTAACGAATTTAAATATTGATTTCAGTGTTAAATTGTGCGAATTACGAATTATATGAGTAAAATTGCAGCTTCTACCTGAGACAGCTATAATGCTGATCAATAAGAATACGCTCTGGCAAGGATATATAAAAAGGAAAATAGAAACACTTCCATTTGAAACGCATTAAATCACATTTAAAGAGTTCATTTTGCATGCGAGGCGCGTGTGAAGTGCTCGAAATGTGCCGGAAAACGTGTTTGGTTTTGGTTTTGGCTCTCACACGCACACACAAATCATGAGTGTGTGTGTGTGTGTGTGTGTGTTGGCTTGAACGTCTAACTGCCGACCAACTGACTGACTGTCTGTCTGTCTGTCTGCCTGTGTGTCCGTCTGGAGTCGTCAGTCAGTTGAGTTACGGGCTTTAAAAACAATTTTGACGATGCTTTTGCCTTTGGTAAATGGTATAATAATTTTGTCATAAACGTTGATAAAAGTTTTCGAGAATATGTTATTTGTTTGTTTGTTTTTTTGCCTATGTTGCTGGCGGCACTAAATGTATCTTATGTGCAGCCATATGGCAACTATTTCTTCGAGAGTTGGTGACACCACCAGGCGCCTCTACTATATCATATATGTATATAGTTCCCATGGGTTCTATCTCTCGATATTTCTAAGAAATGAGATTTTAATTTTCAGCAGGTAGACTTTGGTCTGCATTGGGGATATGTTTTCTTTGGTGAGCTTTTCTTTTTTGCTTTATTTAATATTTTATTGCGCATATCAAATTCGCATTCAAGCGGAAATCCCTAAGCACATACAAAACGACTCACACACACATACAGATACGCACGCACACACACACACACATTTACAGACAGATAGATGGATGCATGTGCTGTGCTGTGCTGTGCCAGTCGCTTGTTGGTTCCGGGATTTTAGCTCTCATGTCGCCTCCGATGTTTATGAATACATTTCGCAGCTGGCAGCTGCTAAACTCTGGATTTGGAGGCCGCCGTGAGACGATGCTGCTATTTGCCTCGGGCGCACCCAGACATCAGCACGTAAAGTTATATTTTATTGATTCTAAACTGACTGTGATATATGTTGGTCGGCCACACCCCCCTTCCCCTTCCCCTCCCCTCCCGCCAGCCCATCAGCTGCTTTGCATTGCAACTGTAGCTCTTGGCTCTCGCTCTCACATTGAGCCTGGACATTGCTGCGCTTCACTGGCCTGAATACCATGATGATGATGCTGATGTTTAAGTGGGCACGTGACGCTGCCGAACCACCATTGAAAAAATGCGAAATGGTTGCACCAAAAACCAATAACAACAACAACAACAACAGCAACAACAAACCAAGCAGTGACGAGCAAATATTAGCAGCGAAGCGGGAAGCACAATCAAGTTAAGGCGTTGGGCGTGGCTTTGCAAGCCCTGTCAAAGTAAAGCAATCACTTTTTTGAGTACACAACACGTTTTTTTTTCTCGGTTTTTTTTCCTGTATTTCTGTTAACGCCTACGGTGACTGCTACTCATTCAGCTCCCCTCTGCTCCCCACCTGCTTATTGCTTTCTTTTTATGTTAGTTGCATGTCTCGAAGAGGCACAGCCTTTCTGCCACATAATGTTGCTCGATTAGTGTATCAAAAATGCTTATCTATCACGTTAATAAATTCCCAAAATGCCATTTGTTTACTTACTTCAATTATGAAATCGAATTTATTATATTTAAATTGTTTTCAATTTACTTTTTTATTTGAGGAAAGTATTGAAATGTGATATGATGAAATATGATATATGATATGATATGATATAAATATGATATAAATATATTTAAACTTATTTTCCAGGCACAAGTCACTTTTTTTTAGATATGATTATTAAGTATAAAAATCTCTCATTTAATAATGCTACTTATTTTAATATTAGAAAACCATCGCATCGAATTTATTATATTTAAATTGTTTTCAATTTTCATTTATTATTTTATGAAAGTATTGAATATGATATGATGAAATATGATGTAGATGTAGATGTACAAAACAATCTTTAGACATGATAATTAAATATAAAAATCTCTCAATTAAAATTGCTACTTATTTAATATTAGAAATCCATCGCATCGAATTTATTATATTTAAATTATTTTCAATTTACTTTATTAATAATAAAAATATGAAAATATTTCAACTTATTTTTCAGGCACAAGTCACTTTTTTTTAGATGTACAAAACAATCTTTAAATATGAATATTAAGTATAAGAGTCTCTCATTTAATGCTACTTATTTTAATATTGTATATATTTAATCTCATCTTTAATACACAAAATGCACATCGAAGTCTGAAATGAAGTGGAAATTGAGCTAAGCTAAACTAAACTGAATTGAGGCGAACTCTTAACTGAAAGTTAAAGTGGAATAAGTGGATAAAGTGCAGAGTGCAATATCTGTTGCCATATCTGATGTTGCTGTTGCTGTTGTTGTTGTTGTTGTTGTTGCTGTTGGCATTGCAGCATTGCTGCACGATTGACAGTATAATAGTTTTCAGTAGTCAATATTATGCTATTTCGTGCTGTAGCCACATAAATGGGCCACGGCACCAATTGCAAGCTGGCCAGCAGCAAGAGGGGGATTGCAGGAGGATTGCAGGGCTATCGCTAATGTGGCCACCCTTAAGCGGTTGGCTCCTGCCAAACCTGTCCGGGCGTGTGGCTCATTTGGCTCTCTGAAATTTGATTGCACATGTGATTGGCAAGCTTATGGGCTTTACGTGGCAGCTGCCACGTGACTTCCCCTTGCCACACACACACACACACACATAATATATATGCAGATTTTGCATATCAGCCATATATATATATTTAGGTGCATTAAGGGCTGCCGTCCGTTCTGCCCCTGCTCCCAGTTCTCTGCCACAGCCCACATCCCACTTGCCACTTCCCAATTGCCCAATTGCCGCATATGTGTTCGATTTGTGCCTCGCGACAAGCGGAGCAAAGTCGATCACTCGTGATGGCCTAAGGGATTTGTCCGCATATCATTTGAATTAGTTTGTGCGGCTCTAGCTGAAATTTGCAAAATAATTGCAAGTTGGGTTATTGCAGTTGGATTAAGCAACGCAATTGCTGAGAGTTTAATGAATTTCCGTGTGACACAACTATCAAAATGTAAAATGTAAATTTTAATATAGAGTTCAAACCATGATAAATTTGATTTTTTTTTTGAAAAGTGAAAATTTGTGACTCATCTGAATACAACAAGAATTAATTTTTAAGCAAAAACTGCTGCTTCTCCAAAAAAAAAAGAAGGAGAAAAACAGCTCCAACATCAGGTATCAATTACCCATGGTAATCGCTATATATCAGTCTATATGTTGGGCACATTAAAATGCATCCATTTACTGTTATTAATGTACATATTAATTTATGTTGTGTGCTTTATTTCCACAACATTTGATTAACCCCAAAAAGTATTTTGGTAGTTTTTTGATGAGCCGCTCGACGATTTCTCACGGAGTCAGTTGGGTGAGCTCAGCTCAGCTCAGCTATGAGCTATTATCTACTTATGCCGTTTGGCAAGCAATTTCCAGGAAAAGCACATCAATTCGCACTCCCCCCCCCCACTCTATCTCTCTCTCTCTATCCCTCTCTCTGACTGCCCCTTGGCTGGGCCATAAGAACAATATAAAAATGCCAACTCGGTTGTTTTTGGCTGTTTCTCTTGCTCCTTTTTGCTTTTGTCCAGGCCAAAACGACTTTGAATTACCATAAAAATATGCATATATGTGTGTGTGTGCGTGTGTTGTGTGTGTGTTGTGTGTGCAGTTGTGCCCAACAGTTTTGCGCAACGACTCGCAAAATGTTCAAATCGAGTTATGACAGCACAAAAAGCAGAATTTCCTCTTTCTCACTCTTTAATTCTCGCACGCTTAGTCTTAGACAGCCCGGGGGTATATATGAGAGTAAATCTGTACAAATCAGTATGTATGTGTGTGTGAGTGTGTGTGTGTGTGTGCTAGTGTGTGGGTGTGCATAAAATCAGATATCAAAAATTGTTTACAAATAATTTAATAGCCACAACGCGCGCACGCCACGCATTCGAATGGCCCGACACACACACACACACACACACACAAATCGGCTTTGTTGACCAGCACACACACACACACATACATACACAGAAAGAGATTCGAATGTTTGTGTATCGCTGGCTTATGCCAACGACTGCGGTCAGAGGAAAACGCCTAAGCGACAAAGGACCTGCTGACCGCTCCCTCTTTCTCCCTCTCTCTCTCTGTGTGTTTGTGTGTGTATAAATGTGTGTTAGTTGGTCATAAATAAAATGTTAGTCCGAGAACAGTTTAGGGTCGTTGAGAGCTAAGAGGGGTCGGCGGATGCGGATGTGGATGCGAATACACGACATTAGGCCGAATTAATGCGCGCAAGGACTTAAGTCGCAAATTTATTTCTATTCAACATACGAGACAAAACGAGTCTCCCCCCCTTGCTCCCCTCCCCACCCCACAAGCATGTGTGTGTGTGTGTGTGTCCACATTTCGGCATGACAGTGGAAATCCGGCGATAAATGTAACTAGTAAATGTGCGTACTACGTACAAAATAGCCAGACTACAACTGAACCGAACAGAAATCAGGAGCCTGGAGCCAGGAGCCTGGACCCTGGAGCCAGGAACCAGAGACCAGGAGCCTGACTCAAACTGGTAACTGGTACAATTTAGGTGCTGCAAGTGGGACTATAGCTTCTGTTGTTGTTGTTGTTGTTGTTAGTGTTGTTGCGCTTTGTGTTAATTTGTGGACAAATTTGTGCGCCGCAACGGAAGTTGGCCAAGTGGCAGCTGGGGAATGTTGGTGGGGCAGTCCCAGGCAGCCCCTTGTTGCCATTGTCTGCTCTAATCCAATGGATCAGGAATCGATAATGAAGTTGCCGAAAAACACACGCGCCGGCGTCATAAGTTAGCCCCCCTCCCCAACGCCTCCCCATTTTCCTTCACCAAGCCAGCTTCCGCCCCTAAATTGAGCTGGAGAGCGTTGAACGTGGAGCGTGGTGTGGAGCGTGGAGTGTGGTGCGTGGAGCGTGGTGCGTAGCGTGTTCAAGTGTGCTGCCGATTTGTTTTCTGCAAATCCAGTTATCGATGAGCCTCGGGTCCATTTTCATGATGATGTTGCTGTTGACGGTAGCCGGGCACAGTTTCAATTTATGTTAAGTGCCTGGGGCAGGGGTCTACCGGTTGCCGGCTGAAGACGGGGTGACTAGTGCCAGCCTACGGCTCGAATGGGGAGCATACGTTCCACGCCGGGCAACTCCCGATACCGTTTTGGATATTGTTGACGTCGTTCAACAGGGAAGGGTTTGTGGGATTTGGTGGTTGATGGCTGGCTGATTGGCTCGTTGGCTGGATTTGGTGGCTCGCCCAAAGATACAAGTCGATACGAGAATTAGCACATTTGCTAATTGGCCAGTGCTGCAAATTTGGGTAATTTATTGTAAGCTCAGCCACAAAGTCGAATTGCCAATGACTCCCAGAGACAAGGTCAAAACCAAACTTGACCAAGTTGAAAAAAAAAACGGCTCAAGACTAAAGCGAATTTTTTTTTTTTTTTTTTTTTTTTTTAGCTTTGTGAATATGTACTTCAAAAAAGACATATTCCGCTTCAACGCAATTCAGTTATTTTCTCAAATATCTGCAAAAACTAATTGTTTTTGAAATGTTGCTCAAAGTTTTCATTTTTCCACCAGAAAACGGTTAGTTTTCAATGATTTATCAAAGAAAATAGTTGAAAATCGAAAATGCGGATTTTCGCTTAGTTAGCTTAATTTATTTTATTTTTTTTTTTTGTTTAAACGTTTGATTGAATTTAATTAAATTTTGGTGAAAGCATTGTACTCAAATACAGAATTGATACATTTTCACTTCATTTTCAAAAATGATATATTTTTGTGAAATATTTATAAACGTCAATCTCTCATTCAGAAGTCACAAGTGTTTTTGGCTTGCAACATTTTGTTTTTGCCTCATTTTGTGTTCGCAATTGAAAAAAGATGCTGCAAATTGAATTCAAAAGAGGCAAACTGAATTTGCTCAATTTAACATTTTTAAATTTATTTTCCATTTAGTTGGAAGGGGGAAGGGGAAGGGGAGTGGTGGAGCTTGTTTATTTCTAGGGTGATGCAGCCATTAATGCAATAACAAAACTAAATTGATGACATGAATAGTGGCATCAAGTCGTTGCGGCCATTTAAGGAAGTGTGTGGAGTGTGAGGGGAGTGTGGGGGGAGTGTGGGGGGAGTGTGGGGGGAGTGTGGAGTGCTTGCTTGGCTGACATGGCTTAACTTTCAATTCATTAGACCACAACAACGACGAGACAACTTTCGCAATGGCCAAACAAAAGCTAAATACAATCAGCTGTAAACAAAAGCCAAAGTGACACACGAGCCTCAAAGCTGCACCATGCACAATGCCACTGCCACTGCACACTGCCACTGCCACTGCACACTGCTCACAGAAGAGAATTGCAAAGAGAATTGGTCGGGGGGGTGGTACTGTCCAAGTTGCAACTGAAACTGGAGCTGCGCTCTTAGTTGTGGTTGTTGTTGTTGTTCGCAGTGGGCAACGCAAAAGTTGCAGCCCCATTCATGCCACGCCCCAAAATGAAGGAGCAAAGACAAATTAGTTGCAAGTTGGCGGCAGCGGTGGCTGGCTGGCTGGCTGCTACTTGTTTTGCAACTGCAAGTGGAAGCTGCTTCAAAACTTTTCTAGGCGCTGCCAAAGTCACCCACTCCACATTCCACAAAGCACCACCAACTGCACGACCCACCCACCTCCACCTCCCTCCGCATATATCTATCGCATTGTCTGCATTGTTTAAAGTTTGTGCAAACGTGAAATAGAATTGAAGAGCCACGCAAAAGAAGAAGAAGAAGACTTTCCCAGCGAAAGTTTAGTCTCGCTATTTTCTCTCTCTTTCTCTATCTCTCCCTCTCCCTCTCTCTCTCTGTGCCGTCTTTTTTTTGTGTTTTGTTCTGTTGTCAGTCTTTAGTTTTTTATTGTTATTGTTTGAAAGCCACTTTGGCAACGCGCGAATTAGCCAAATAATAAATAAGTGCACGACAAAAGGCGTCAAAAGTATTTGAACAATGAAATTATTTCAAATGTGGCTGCAATTTCTCTATTCAGGTTGATGTTCCTAAAAATTTAAAGTTGGACTATAAAATTAAGCACTAGAATTATTTGTATTTTCTTTGAAAATTATTTTGGTTTTTTTAGAGTAATTAATAAGCTAAAATTATTAATTAAACGAAGCAATTTATACAGCGATGGCTTAATTTATTTATTTTTATATATTCGATTCACATAGTTACAAATTTGAATTTAAAGTTGGACTATAAGATTAATTCCCCAAGTATTAGAATTATTTATATTTTCTTTCAAAATAATTTTTAGTTTATCTTTGAGTAATTAATAAGCTAAAATTATTAATTAAATGAAGCAATTTATACAGCGATGACTTAATTTATTTATTTTTATATATAGCTAAAAATTTGATTTATATGTGAAAATGTGCAAATGGACTTGCGGCTGTAAAATTATGAAGAAATATCTGCTTTTATTTATATATTGTTTTTGTTGTTGATGTGGTTATTGTAGTGACACTTTGGCCTTATACTTGGCAACTTTTAGCACTGGCAACGGCTGTCAGCAACAACAACAATATAAAAACAGTTATTTTTGTTGTTGCTGCCAGCTTTTACATAAAGGACAAACTTTACTTTCAACGTTTATTCTAGTTTAAATATGTGTGTGTGTGTGTGAGTGTGTCTATGAGTGTGTTTGAGTGAGAATAGTTGATTAGTCTCAAATTTCTGATAAACTTTTTTCACTTTGTGCACCCAGCAGCCATTACAGGGTTCAAATGGGACAAATCGAGTGCATTATTTGTTGTAAAAAGTTTGAAAAGTTGAAAAGGCTTTTAAGAACATAAAACATATTATTATAGTCAAGTCAATAGATATATTATTAGATGTCATAGAATAAGCAAATACCAAAATAATGTCATCAGTTTTGATTATTTATATAATTATGATTATTGTCGAATAATTTACCTTTTCAGCTTTGGTCTGTTCCATAAAAATTATCTATTTGAAATACCCCCAAACGATAGATTTTTGTCTAGTATTATTGGTTTTTCTTTCGCTGTTGTTGCTTAAAACTTTGCTTATTGAAAATTGGAGGAGGCTTAAAACTTTGCCAGTTCCTGACATCAAATGTGAGCCAAATGTGAGCCCTAATTATTTGCCTGGCCAGGCTACTCGGACTTCATTATAAGCTCGCCAGCTGTGCCACTTCGATAAGAAGTTGAAAGTTTTCGCCACACAACCAGCAACGACAATAGTAATAGTAACTATAACTGCAACTGCAACTGCAACAGCAATAGCAATATAAACTGCAACAACATGTTGCAAGTGCACATTTTGGGCTACAAAAATAACTGCTGTTAAAATGGAGATAATGAATGGCAAAGGATGGCAAAAGAAATACAGATTTGCCGAGTTCCTCACAACACATTAGGATAAACAACAAAAGTTTGTCACAATTGGACAAAATTCTAATGTTTTTACACTCAAAGTGTACTTTAAATGTTTATAAGTTAGCAATTTGTAAACCCAGAAGTTTTAGTGGTAAGTTTCTTTTTCTAGGAATAGGAATACTTGTAACTATTATTTCATATTTTCCCAGATAAAAACAATAAGAAAAAAGCGTTTTTAAGCGACTCTTCTCTGCATTACCAAGTTAAAAATAAAGCATAGAAATTAATAATTTAAAATCATATTCAAAGTACACATAAAAAATATAACACTGAGTAATTTTGTATAATTAATTTGTATAAGTTAGCAATTTCTAGGAATAGAAATACTTGTAACTATTATTTCATATTTTCCCAGATAAAAACAATAAGAAAAAAAGCATTTTTAAGCGACTTTTCTCTGAATTACCAAGTCAAAAATAAGGCATAAAAATTTATAATTTAATATCATATTCAAAGTACACATTCCTGAGTAGTTTTGTATAATTAATTTGTATTTAAATATATATTTATTTAATTAATTTTCTAAAAGTCTCTTGGCTCACCCTTAAGTCAAGGAAGCATTCGCTTGCAGACTTGGTCGACTAATCCCCTCGAGCAATCATTTCCAACCGCAATGCAATGCCATGTTGCGGGTCACTTCAATTCATTTGGAGTGCAGCTCAATTTGAAACATTTCAATGCAAAGCATTTGCATTGTTAAAGCTTGGGGTAAACTCCTTGGATCAGTAATCTCCCACTAAAATGGACCGATGAGTTTCTAACGAGCAGCTTTGCAAGCAAACGCATAACGAGATGGGTTCATATAAAAAAAAAAGTGGCAACAGCTTAAACAGTTTTTGTCCAGCTGATCAGGCTGACCGCCCTTTTGGACGGGACTTATACAACTCACATATACACACGCGCATATGTATGGCGGGGAGTATGTGGCAATTGCTGTAAACGGTTCTTTTTCAGGTAGCGGTTTTTGCCAACGCCTCGCGACTTCTGTTTTGTGCAATGTGGCACGACGCATGATAAAAACTAAAAGCGGAAATACACAATGTCCTTAATGAATGTTTCATGAACATCCTGTGCAGGCTGCACACACAGGTAGACAAACCAGACTGGTTGGGGGGGGCGGCTGCGGATATATCTAAATGCGCCACTTGCCAGCCAAGTGTGCAACCCAAGGCAAAATCTGAATGTTAGTCGGAATGACAGCAAGCGAAATGGAGTTCAAGTCGTTGTCGTAGTTACAGTTTCAGTTTGAGGCAGTTGCAGAGGCAGAGTCAGAGTTGGAGTCGGAGTTGGAGTCGGAGTCATCTAAGTGCAGCACTAACTTAATTTGTGCACGCAAGCCGCAGCAGCCGTCGCGGCAAACGTGGCATATGCGTAATGCAAGGTTACGTGGAAACAGCATACAAAATACAAGTCACCACTGACAACGCCCCGCTGCCCCGCCGCCCAGCCGCAACCAACCGCTTCGCATTTCCTGGCAATTTGTATGCGCTGCGAGACGCACAGAGAAACGCTCAGAGACTTCACATCTCCCTCTCTCCCTCTCTCTCTCTCTCTGGCTCTCTCTAAGGGAAAATGCTCTGAGTTTTGTTAAGCGGAAGTCGAGTGTTTTGGTAATTTGTAGCAAGCTGTTGTTGCACTAACGGTTGTTTTTGCTGCCGCCTCTGTTATTACAGTAGTTGCTTGTGGCACAGTCAAATTCAATGCTCAGTTTTGATTAAAATTCTCAAATGCACTAATTCGACAAATCGTCTCAGATGCAGATAAGAGAATATCAAAAATATGATTTACATTTAATTATATCTGATTTAAATAAACGCAAAGAAATATGAAAATTAAACTTTGTTAACAAAATATTTAAAGCATACTTTTTTGGGGCAACATGGCATTAATATCATCGAATACTACGAAATAGCTTTAAGCCAAACCAAACAGATTTTTAATTTATGCAGCATAAACAAACATTTTTGCCAATTTTTAAATAATCTTATTTGATTGAGTAGCAACAAAGGAAATATAAACAAACTGTTAAACAAATAATCACACACAAATATGCAAATATAATAAATAAATATGATTGACCATTTTGCAGAAAAATAAATAAAAAATTAAAATTACAACTATATTAGAGTATTTCAACATTGAAAGCAAAACATTTTGAGTAATTCTTTTAAATTTATAATTATATTTATTTTGGCCACTTCTAGAAAAAGTATTCTTTGGTGTACCACTTTTTACTTATGCCAAGTGCTTGCAACTTCATTGTGGAAATTAAGTTTTGAAAAATGTGTTGTGCACCCGCAGACATTCACATAAACTGTCACACACACACACACACGCATACACACACACACATTGCGTATTGCACATGCATAAAAATTTAGTTCTTCATTTTGCTCGTTATTGTGAATTGGTCCGGCAACTAGTTGGCTGCTTGGCGTTGCCACTCTTCCCATTTGCTGCCTTCTGTTGCGTAGTTCTTGTGGCATTACAATTTTCATTAGTATTTAGTTGGTGCACCATCGCACTTTCTCTCCCTCTCTCTCTCTCTCTCAGTGTTGTTCTTAACTGGCCCATTTAGAAGCTTTCTTTTTATCTCCTTTTTTGTGTTGCCCCTTTGCAAGTCAGGAGTTGTGGTTGTTGTTGTTGTTTTGCTTGTTGCTGTTGCTGTTGCTGTTGCTGCTGCTGTCATTATTGCAATTTTCTATGTTGTTGTTGCATTTGTAAATTACAAAAATGAAATTAAGTTCACACTTTGTCATGTGGGGACATTTAAGGGTTTTAATTGTTTTGAACCGAGCAGCGCTCAAAAACTACAGACAGTTGGGACACAGCCAGAAGAGTCGAGTGTGCTGAGAGTTGAGACAGGAGTGGAGTGCTCGAGACACGAGGAGTGTTCCACACACACATTTTGTTGCACAAGCCAACCACTCTTGTCTAGGTCTATTCCTGTTCCTGGTCCTGTGTTCCTGGTGCTTGCTAACCCAGCTCTTTTTTTAATTTCGGTCTCCCCTCCACGGGTTCCTCATTTGCCTTGTTACTTTCCTTCCACTTTGGGACATGAGTAATGAATGCTTTTATGTCTTGGTTACCATCATCATCAGTGTTAAGTTTGTTATACATTTCAATGGTGTACATTGAAAACTTCATTTAAAATCTTGTTGCATCTATATAATCGCATGTGGTTAAACTGAAGAGCACTTCCAAGCAGCTCATTAAAGCTGGAATTCGAGAGCAGTGTTGCTGTGGTTAATTAACTATCTACATTAATTGCCAGCTATTCTCGAATCTGGCATTTATAGTTTTCCGATAATACTCGCCAGCAGACAACACTTGAAGTATTTTGCAGCACCACAATTTAGCCAGCTTTGAAAGCACTTAAAAACTTTTTGCCAACAGCAACAGTTGCCTTGACCAAGATTTACATTCTACCTGCATCTTGGCCATTTTAGTTGGCCTCAGTTGGGCATAACTTATGCGCAAATAATTATTATTACTGTTTCAACTGAGATGATCACATTTTCAGTTAATAGTGTAGGAAATGTGACGGAGAAATTGATAACATTCTTTGAGATGATTTAAAGTTTTTATAATAATTACTAATAAATAATTTCTATTTATTTATTTAAACTATGAGCAAAAGTTACCAATAAAATATTTATGTCTGTGCTCTCCTAGAGTATTCAAACTTCGGCATTATTCTATCTGTTCCCCCTTCCATCTCGTTGTATTTCTATTTTATAAGCCACTTTTGGTTGCCAATGTCAGGCGGCTCATCAACTTGTAATCGTCCTTTGCAAGAAGAAACCAATTTTGCAACAGATTTACATTTGCCTGCGCTTTTTGCTTCCTGCACGACGCGTTGAGTCGAGTCAGGTCGAGTCGAGTCGAGATTTGGGGTCTTCTATATGGAAGGCGTCTGGCCGCTTATCTGACGCCTCTGACATAATATATGGCGCAGTTTTTGTTAAACTTTTGCCGCAGATACTGAGGCTGATGGCGACGCCAAGAAATGAGGTTTGCCCAAACAGCAATTACTTTATTTTATTTTGTATTTTTGTTTGCTTGTTTTATTTTTTTATTATTTTTTTTACCTAGGCTGATGATTGTGTTTTGGTTTGGTTCTTGGTGTCTGGCTGGTTACTTCAATTTGCGTTGAGTTGCCAAAACGGAAGCCGGTCATTGGGTAGTGGAAAGTGGTAAATGGTAAATGGGCAACGCGAATGGACTTGCATAAAAATTTAATTTGAAAGTTTTCAACGTTGCCAAAGGATTTCTGCTTAGTTGCTATCGCCACGATTAGTTGCCATGCCTGTGGCTGGACTATCTAAAACTGCATGTTTTCAAAAGAACAGCTCACAAAAAACAATAACATCAAGTGCAAAAAAAAAAAAAAATATAGCAAGAATGCTGTAGTCGAGAAAACGCAGCTGTTAGAACTATTCCAGTCATGTTGCCAAATTTCCTGTGCACGGATTTTCTGTCATATTTTGAGGCAGTTGCAGATTCTGAAGATTTATAATAAATAATAAATAAAAGGCAGACTTATGACAAACACATGTATTTACAGAAATAAATACGTTTACGGAAAATATAGCCAATTTCATAAATGCCGTAAATTTCTTAGCCTTGCATATTATAAAACATTTCGAAGAGGAATCAATTTGAGTCTGATGAGAAGCCATCAATTAACTGTCAGCAAAGATTCCATTCTCGTTGATTCCGGGAATTGGATGGACCGAAGGCGATTTGCCATTAAGTTTTCGCATCTAACAAATTTAATTGCACAGTTTCCGCTTAAGTACACTGAGCGAAGAAGGGGTTAATTTGTCACAGTGGAACAAAATTTTTCAATTAATTTTTTATACAATCGCATTTTACACTCCTCTCCATAAATATATGCAATATATAAAAAAAATAAAATTGTTGTCAAATAAAAATATTTAAAAACACTAAATTCAATTTAAGAGCGTATTTGGATCACACCAAATAATTGTAAAAAGTGTTAATTTGGAACGAAACCATTACAGATTTTTATGGTCTCAAAAAAAAAAAAAAATAATTACAATAAAAATCATTTTAGTACATACAATAAATGGTAATAGGTTTTGACCAGAAGCGCTGCGTTTGCCATATGCTAGTTGCACTTTAAAGCCAATTTGCGGTTGGACACTTTGCCCCACAGGCGTCACCCACTGCGGACAAGGATTAAAACATGGCCTACAACAGCTGTTGCTACATGACTCGACAAGGCTCAGCATAACTAAGCATCCGCTTCACCCGCCACCCAGCCTAACACCCACCTCCCCCCCGCCACCCCCACCATTTACTCTGTGCGTAAGCATTTGATTGTAGAACATTTTAAATTGTGTGTCGTGTTGTTTCGCATGTGGGTGGGGGTTGGGGGTGTGGGTGGGGTTTGGGTATGATGATGTGGGTGCCTGTTGCTGTATGCCCACAACCCCAATCACAAAGAGTACGAGGAATCCACTTGCGAGTGCTCGAACAGCAGATACCCTGCACCCGGTTGAGATAAATGTTAATTTTTAGTCAAGTGTTTTCGAGAAAGTTAAGAGAATTTTCAATACACTTGATGAATGGCATGTGAAGTATAGCATATCCACCCCTTGGCAGTTGCCTATGGAACCAGGGTATAATAAAAACGAATGCCAAATAAACCGCTTATTGTGCCACATCAGCCCAAAATGCGACGTCCGACGTCTTGTTATGATTAATTTATTGAAATTTGCGCTTATTGCCTTTTCAAAATTTATGTTTTGCGTTTTATTTGGACAAGCGATACCGATAATTTGTCAAAAAGTCGTAAATTATAATATTACACAGCAGGGTGGTGGTGGTAATGGAGGGCATGGTGTGGCTTCTACACTCTAAAAAAAAAAAGTATGTACAACCATTGTTGTGCTCGAAGCGACGGGAAAACCGGGCCCTCAATTCCAGATCATTCGGACAGAGAGAATTGAATTTGCTTGCGGTTATACGGTTTGTCGGGTGTTCGACGGGAAGAGGCCTAACCATCCGCAATTATGAAAAGGGCTGTCGTAGACAAAGATATCCAAGTAAGAATGACAAGCGGCCATTCATAATGTGCTTTTGCGGTTAGGCCACAAAATTTTGGTAAGAGTTGCAGACGTAGCATGTTGAATGTTGCATATCAATGTGGTCGAAAACGAGGTTCGACCAACGGACAAACACACACACGCACACACACACACACACATAGATCCATCGCAATTTGCTGCTCAGTGTTGTGTGCCTTCATATATTAATTATTATCCTTGCCGCAAAGCCAGATGTAAAAGCTTCAATTAAAACTTACACACACATACACAAGCAGAACAACATAGAGAGTGTGTGTGTGTGAGAAAGAGAGGGAGAGTGAAAGAGAAAGAAAGTGAAATTATACCAGCAATTGAGTGTGTAATCAGTTTTTACTTTATTCAATTGGATTCCTTGTTTCAGACGCGAATCCCGCGGACCCAACCTCAACTCAACCAGGACCTGATTTCCACTGAATATCGATGACGTGTCTCTTTCGTTGACGTTTCGCTGGATGTTTAATTTTTTATTTCAATGTTTTCATAATGACTTATACAAGAGATAATTTATACTCACTAATGGATTTCGGGACGCAATGCGATGCATCCAATATTAACAATTAAGGTTGCAGTCGCCACTTGCACTCGTTGCTGTAAAAATAAAAATTTAATTGAATTAATTATGGAGAAATAAACAGCATTTGTTTTATTGAGACATTTTACAAAAAATACGCCTTGCCACGCCCCCCTGCTGCTGTTAATAACTGAGTTGGCTTCCCTCGCTCGGTTGAGGTGCTGGCATGCAAATTGCTTGTGCTGTGCGTATCCTTATTGATTTTCACACACACACACAAACACACACACACACAATCAGATTGAGCCATTAATTTAATTAAGGCTTCGCGTTGGTTTAAGCCCATTCCCGACTCCCTTACTACTCTACTACTCATAGTGCTGCCCGAATTGGCTATCATAAATTTGGCAATTTGGTAACTAAACGCACTTCATTTTTCATTGGCAAATCAAACAACATGAAAATCAACTAATTTGCACACTTTAGCCGCCAGCTGAATGAAGCGCTTCCTGCCCCCCCCCCCCCCCCAAAAAAGGAAGCCAGTCAAAAAACATGGGCAAAAAGCGAGCTGTCAATATAATAAATGGCCGCTATTAGCTGCACACAGTAATGCTCAATGGAGAGTGTTGCCAATGCCAGTGTCAATACACACACACACACACACACACACACACACACGCACACACACTCGCACAAATATATATACTCTTTTGATTTAATAGTAGATAAAAATGAAATCTACTAGCTTACATATGTCAGCCAGTTTGGTCTCAGTTCTTGCAGAGTTGGCAAAATACATACATATATTAAGTTAATACAGTTAAGTTTAAACTAACATAATTTATTGCCTGATTATTTTAAAAGTGTATCAAGAATATCGTGCAATAACTCAAGTTGCTAAGTAAACTATTCATACATGTTCCATCTGCAGAATTGCCTTCATATTTCTATGCAAATATTGCGCCATTAGATTTAAGCTGCCCCCAAAATGAACTGTATATATATAGCTGTATATATATCTACATATATATATATTTATATATATATATATATATATATAGTTGCCCTTGAGGACGATTAGTCCTGCTTTCTGCTTTTTTTGCCCGGCAAATGGAGCAGGAATTAGCTAGGTTCAATGAATGAATACTCTTCATATATACACTCGGAAAAAAAACACCTTATTTTTCATAAAGTAATCTTTATTTGAGCGTGATTAATAATACAATAAAAAAAATGATTAAAAACAGAATCTTTACAAAATAAAAGTTTCCTTTTTTTCATATACATTAAAATTTTAATATATTTTTTTATACTATTTAAATTTTAATATATTTTTTTATACTAAGCGCTGTTTTTTCTTTTGAGTGTAGTGGGATTAATTTGACGTATAAAAGCCAAAATGTGACGCTGCTGCCAGAAGGACATTCTATTCAAAAAGCCTGTCAGCACACGTGTATGTTTTGGGCAAAAGGGCAGAGAGATGAAAACGACGGCAGAATGCCACCTGCCACTGTTGCAAGCTTAACTATTTGTTGCACACATAATTTTCTTCGTTTTTTTTTATGAAATTCATATTTATATTCATATTTATGCAAGCAGTTTGATGGCGTCTATTGAGTCAAAGGGTTAATTGCAGTGCGCCAATGAGTATGTGTGTTGAAGTGTGAGTGGGAGAAGGAGTGGGAGAGTAAGTGCGAGAGTGAGTGGAATAGGGAGTGGGAGAGTGAGTGGGAGAGTGAGTGCGAAAATGAGTGGGAGATGGAGGGCGAGTGTGAGTGCGAGAGTGAGTGGGAGAGTGAGTACGAAGGAAGTGCGAGAGTGAGTGCGAGAGTTAGTGGGAGAGTAAGTGGGAGAGTAAGTGGGAGTGTGAGTAAGAGAGTGAGTGCGAGAGTGTGAGCGTAATTCTGAGTGCGAGTTTGCAATTATTTAAGGCTGTTTTGCTATGTTGGTGCTTAGGTTGCCGTAAATAGCACACAATTATGCAATTCGTTTAAGTAAATTCTGCTTGCGGTGCACTCTACACACGCCCTCAAAGTTTTTCTATTTGAATGTGTATGTGTGTGTGTGCGTGTGCATGTGCGTGTGCGTATGCGTATGTGTTATGTATTTAAGTAAACGACAACACTTGAAATAAATTGCAGCAAATCAAGTTGAATAGATGGCACAAATGAACGAAATGAGTAGCAACAGCAAAAAACATGCCAGCCACAAGTCGAGGCTAGCAGCGTTATCACAATCAACACACACACACACACTTACACACAGTCGCTTTCATTTGCATGGTAAACTTTTGAATTACGTCTTTTGATTTGCCACACACAGCGACACATCGCGTGGCGCTACTTGTCCGCTATCAATTACATGCCACAAAGGGTTGCCCTGGTGCCCTGCATTCAATTCTGTTAATATGTTGCACTGAGTATAAGAAGCAGATTATTAAATAACTTGTCTAAACTACAAATACAAATCACAAATGTACTTCTCAGCTTAGCACAATTCACCAGAGAATATTTACAACTTGCAGGCGATTTGTGTGCAATTAGTTGCGTAATTATTGCGATTGTATTTAATTGATTACCCCATCAAATGGGCAACAACAGTTGCCAACAGTTGGTCAGTTAAGTTAAGTGGATGGCAACATAAATAGCCACTTTCTGATTCATTATTCAGGCAACACAAATGGAAATTTAATAAATGAAGGTTTGCTGCACTTTGCATAAACCTGATTTATTATCGTTAACTGAATTTCTGTAAGGTAATTTTAATTTGATCAAAAGTTAAGTTAGTTAACACTAAAAGAAAGCAATGAAAAATGTTTAATAATTGAATTATTTATTGGTATACTAAAATGCAACTTAATATTTATTATTATTAATATTAACATTTATATTTTATTTACTTAATGTAACTAAATTGAAATTAAATATTTTAAGCTGCTTAACTTAGTTACAGATCAGATATGAAAAACCTATTCAATGCAAAACATCATAATTAAAAATTAATTAATTATTTTATTCATAATAATCTATGGAAAATATGGCAAAAATTAAATTCAATCTGTGTGGAATTGGAATTATAGGTTGACAAAAAAAGTGATGCTTTTTGCTTTTATATTTAACATATTTAATAAATATACAAGTGAAAAAAACACTTTATTTTTATGTGCTTATTTTATATGATAGTTTTACTGTGCCACAAACATTAATGCATTAACTGAATTAACTCCTGAGGGGAGCCTCTCCTCCTCTGCTCCAACATGATGACAGCATATGTGACCCAAAGATTCTATTTGTCTATTTCGCCATTTGTTTATTTACTTGCATTTGGGTTTATTGTTGGGGGATCAGCTTATTTATTCTATGGTAGGATGGAAAAATTGTAGAAAGCTTTGCCATATTTTCCACAAGGACAACAAATCGGCGACGTTGCCATAAAGTGTGCTTTGATTAAGTGTGTGTCCTCCTTCGCTTGGATTGCTGCTGCTGCTGCTGGGATTGACTCATTGCCCATTTTGATGAAATGTCGCCAACTAAAATGTTTGCCTACTCCACGCGCCCCCTTCCCGTTGCCTGTCACTGTCCCTGCCCCAGGCCCAGCCTCTGGCATCAGAGGGCAGCCACAGTAAAGTCTCCCCCCCCCCTCCACACAATCTTAAACCCCTTTAACCCCTTTGGCTGGGCTGCTTACTGTCGTGTTGTTTGCAGTCGTCGCTTTGTTTGCTTTTTCCGCTTTGTCAACACTGGCTGGCAAAAAAAGGGTTGTAAAAAACGTAATGGCGAGTTAAATAAAACAGCAAACGTGCTGGGTAGAAAAAAGCAGAGCACACGAAAAATATGCGAGGCCAACAAAAATGTATATACGTATATAAAAAAATATATATTCAAAAGTGTCATAAATGTAATACAACTTTTCCTTTATGGCAATTGCATATGTGTGTGTGTGTTCCTATCTTTTTGTGTTTCCCTCTCTCTCTGTGTGTGTGTGTATTTGCGTTGGCGCGTTGCTCAAGTGCCGCTCTAGAAAGTTGTGTCGTCGTTTGAGCCAATAAAAATAAAAATAGAGTTCAAACAAAATAAAAGAAGCAACCAACTAAAAAAAGCACAAAAGATGCAGACCACACAACTTTTTCCCACACACACACACAACTCAGAGGAAAGGAGTAGTAAGGGGGGTGTAGCAGGCAGGGTGCCAGCAAAATAATGCGTTTTCATATTTTTGTGTCGGAGCAATTTACTGTTAGGTAAGTTGAGGTGAACACGCACAGGTTAAAGCGAACGACTACTGGCTAAAATGTACAGTTTTCCCACAGACTGGGATTGGGTTGCACTATTAGTGGATGCACAAGCTCTCTGGCTGACCCACTACGATTACAAACTATCTGTGTGTGTGTGTGTGTGTGTGCTCAATGCACTTCCTGCATGTGCTTAAATTCAGTTTTTGTGTTGCAGGCAGGCTGAAAAAATTTTATTTTAATCCAGAGTAACTGCATTTTCGAGATCCATTTCAATAAAAATAACTCGATGGTCAAAAAATTGAATTTAAGTTTTGAATTTATTATTGATTTTCGACTTTAAAGCGGACATTAAATTATTTAATAATGAAAATAATGAAAATAATATGACAGCTGTTGAAAATAATGTTATTTCGCATTCAATGCAGCGGTGCATCAGTAACATAAGTATGTTAAGTCTCTTATTAATCGATAATTTTAATGTTAATAGTTAGTCTTAAATAAACTTCGCTTGAGTACACAACGCTGGTGCGACTCAGTTTTATTTTCTTATCCAGGCATTCCCTGACGCGGGGAATGGATTTTCGCTCCAACAACAGCTAATGAAGAACTGCATTTTTTTTATACATATTTCATGCAAGAAGTGCATTTTGAAAAAAAAATTTGAACTTTAAGGAACGCATTACAATATTTTTTAATACAGAAAACTGTAATGTAAAAAATTGTAAAAATTAAATAGTGCGAATCGAGTGGTAGCTGATAAAAGCCAACTTCAGCATATGAATCCTTTCATAATTATTGGCCCAATATCCGCTTTGTGTGTGTGTGTGTGTGCATATGGGATATGGAAAATGCTAAGAAGCACTTACTGAAAAGCTGAAAGCACCGCAGCTTCAAGAACCAAAATTGTGCACAAACATAAAAATACATCCACACACACACACACTCGCACACACTCACACACAGCTGTGTCAGTGTGCTTGCAAACATTTTTGCAAGTTGTAACAAAACTTAAAAATAAATTTTAAAACACGTTGCATGGCAAACAAAAACAAAATTTGTTGTATTTTTGTTGGTTGCGTTATTTGTTTGCATTTTACATTTTGCATGTTTTTTGCAGTCGTCGTTCGAATTGAAGCGAACAACTTGCGGCGCCCAAAGCAGGGCGGTATGGTACGGAACGGGACGGGACGGAACGGAACGGGGCGCATTGCAATGAGCTGGCAACTGGCTTAGCATGCAGATTGGCAAAGCTGTGCTGACACCGACTGCTGCCTATTTCAAATGGAAAACATTCAGTGATATAATCTTAGCCACATCGCAGATAGTATACACTTCCAAATGGGGTCTGTTAGCTAACAATAAAATCTGGTTAATAATTAAAATAAAAAAAAAACTATTCCCACAATTTTTGGCCTGGAAAACGAAAGTGTTTTTCCCTAGAAACCAACTGATCAAAAATATATACAGGGAATCGGAAGACGTCCGCACAATCCACGGTTAGATTGGAATACCCTTTGCAAGAGTATAGAAAATACAAAAAAAAGAAGGGAAAACGGAAACCGGAAAACGCCGCTACTACAACTTCCTTCCCGATGCCTGCTCGACTGGCTGAGCACTGCCTTTCACATGCACTCACATGGACTCCACATGGCTCAAAGGATGCGGGCGATGAGCTGAGTCGGCGGATGGTGTTGGCGATGTAAAAAAAAAAAAGTGCAATGCAAATAAATTAAAACAAGTCCAAAACAAAT
Organism: Drosophila dives; assembly: GCA_035042365.1. Lineage (NCBI taxonomy): Eukaryota > Metazoa > Arthropoda > Insecta > Diptera > Drosophilidae > Drosophila > Drosophila dives. Next base: position 8,957,434 of record JAWNLJ010000443.1, on the reverse strand, counting down.
TCCAAAAAAAAAAATGTGTGGAAACATAGTAAATGGCCAAAATAAAAAGAAAAAGCGAAAAAAAATAGCGAAAACTGGCGAAGGACTGCCGCGAAACGTATGCAAGGCATTTGCGCCCAAAAAGTTGTTATCCTTTGGCTCTGATGATGCCCAGAAACTAACTAACGGTGAAAGGAGACGAGACGCTCAGAAGACGCTGTGTTGACGGGTTTTTGAGAGGGAGAGGAAGTTGGAATTGGTGCGAGTTGGCTGGGAGTGTGTGAACGTTTGTATGTGTGTACGTGTGTGCGTGTGTACGTGTGTATGTGTGTACGTGTGTGTACGGGTGGATGGTGTGTGCCGAATGAGGCGAGGACATCCGCTCCTTCACGCTCAAGCTGTGGAAGATTGCTTAAAGTTTTATTGGTTGTTGTTTGCAAAGCAAAAACTTTACTTTTGCGCGCCTTTTCTAACGGAACACAAACTGCCAGCCAACTCAATGGCGAATGTGTGGCAAAGTTGCCTTTGATTCCTGCTTAGCCCTCGCACCCCACACCCCTCGCCAACGCCCAGCGCTATGCAGTTTGATTCCTTTTGCTTTCATTTGGCCACAGTTGCTTTTGCTTTTGCTTTTGTTTTGTTTTCTTTATTTTTTGCTTATTTTTTTTTATTCATTTTTATTTATTTATTTTTATTTATATTTATCTTTTTTGTGCAAGTGTACAATTTTTGTGTTGTTGAAACTGAAACTGAAACTGAAACTGTCGTTAGACAGTCAGACAGATATATATATAGAGAGAAAGAGAGAAAGACGGAGAAAGATGGTAGCCATTTGCCAAATCGCAATTTCTCGTAGCACCCCAAAATGAAGCTATTCAATTTCAAGTTGTTGTTGTTGTTGTTGTTGTTGTTGTTGTTGAAGTCAATGTTAAAGTTTTTATCCGCTCGACTTAAGGTCATCATGAACATTTAGGTCCAACTTGGACTGAGCCTTTGACTGCTTGTTACTTTCATAAGCAAATTAATTAAACATTGCTACATGTTGTATATTTCATTCTCTCTCTCTCTCTCCCTCTCTCTCTCCCTCTCTCTCTCTCTGTCCCTGTCTCTTAATAGCCTGTCTTGTTTGCCTGATGACTCTTCAAGTGCAAAAGCACATTCAAAAGTTCCAGCCAGAAATCGATGGCGCACAGAACTGTGAGAATCCTGGCAGCAGCCACGTTTATTTGAAAATGTTCAACTGTTTTAGACACGTTTAAATACTTACTTACATGCTGGCATATTTGGCTGTAAGTGCGCAGCATTATTCTGTTTATTTTTTAACATTGTTCTCACTTCCAATCCTCCTCCAATTGTAATCAAGAATTTTAATATTAAATTATATTAACAATAAATTTAAGCTTTCAGTTTAAAGCTGACCTGTATTTCTGTGCTTAAATTATACATTTTTGGATTCTGAGATGGGTTTATTTATCTTATGCAATTTGGGATTGTCATTTTCTCTGAATAAATCCATTAATATGATACTTACTTTCGCTTAGCGGACATATGCAAAAGTCATGGATATTTTCAATTGCTGTCATTTGATTCATTCAGCCCCAAAATGGTCAGTAAACAAACACACACACACAAACACACACACACACATAGAATTATTTGGCCCCGCTGCCCGAACAAAAGTTGATTATCCTTTTCAATAGAGGAGCACAAAACGACACAGAGCGGCACAAGGGCGGGCTTGCCACGCCCATATGTTCCACGTACTATGTCGCAGTAAACGCACCCCCTCCCACTACACACACACACGCACACATATATATATAGCACGCTCTAGCGCCCATGCAATGGCACTTAATGGCCACACACACAAACACACACACAAACACACACACAAACACACACACATTCACACACTCAAGAAATGGTGAAACTTTGTGCAAACTTTATATATATATATATATGTATATAAATGTGTGTGTGTTGTGTGTGAAATGTCATTGACGGAAATTGAAACGCACATGACAATCCATTTCATCAGCAGTTTAGTTGCTTTTAGAAAATTTGTTAGCCAGTGGCCAACTGAAGGCCACAAGAATCAGGGGAGGACTTATGCACGCCATGTCCTTTCACTGCTGGCGCCACAAGCACACACACACACACAGACAGACAGACAGATAGACAGACAGACAGACAGACATAGAGAGGCAGCCAGCCATTGTGATGTGCTGTGATGTGATGCGAGTGGCAGCCACTAAGCCAAATCAACAAAAATCAAAATTTCAACAACAAAGTCCCCGGCTGACTGTTAAACTTAACCGGACAGAACACGAGCAGCCTGCCACAGCCACAGTCACAGCAACAGTCGACAGTCGACAGTCGACAGAGAAACGTAGTGGGAAACGTAGTGGGAGTGATGAAACAAGGGAGCGTTGAGAGCACATGAATGAAGGGATGCTCTGCTGGTGCCGTCTACATGTGGGCACCCGAAAAATACAAACGACCATAACAATTCTCAGCTGGCAGGCAGGCAGACATTATCAGAGTGGGAGACAGACAAAACATGCCATAACAGAACATAATAGAATAACTGCGTCTGCTGACACAACTTTGCTCTGTTAGCCTCTTGGACCAGCATATTCATATATACACATCTACACACACATATATTTATATACATTTATATATATATACATTCGGCGTATAATCAATGTCAGTCAATATTTTGCATTTGCTGCTCAACAACAACAACAACAACAAAAAAAAAGGGTGCCAGAAAACGGGGCAAAGCAAGCCAAAGCAATGCGAAACAAATTGAATTGCAAAGTTAAGAAAAAGAAAATCAAACTGTAAACCAAATTCAAATGGCAAAATAGCGTGCAATGGGTAGGCAACAATAACAAAGCAAATTACATATGCACACCAATACTTGGGCAAGCCTTTTTTGTTGCCTGTGTGCCTGTGTCCATTGAGTGAATGACAAGAGCAACAACAGTAATATTAACAAAAACAACAACAACAATAAGAGCCGCACATTTTCTGATTAGTTTCTGCGACGAATCAGACAACATTAGTCCCAATCTCTGTCTCCGTCTCTGTCTCAATCCTATTTATCTTGCCAGTCCCTTTCGAAATATCATTTGCAGTTGGAGTTTTGATATGTCATCGAAATGGACTCACAAAACAAGCAAAACAAAAAAAAAAAAAACATTGGGACACAAACTAACAACAAAGGTTGAAAATATTTTCAAGCAAAGCCAGCTGACACACAGACTGTCAGAGTTGATACGACAACTTACAATCGATGGGTACTTATTCCTAATTCCCCTGCCCCTCTATAATCCTATTCCACCTCCATCTTCTCCTAAACCTGACATCAGAACAATGTATTGGCTATTAAATACTTTTCAATTAAAATTTTAATACTAGTCATTTTGTAACACACACACGCACACACACACGCACACACAAGCCCATTTAATCCACATACAAAGAATGCAATATATTGATACGAACAGAGGTAAATTGGAAATTAAAACCAACGAATCAAAATTACTTATTTCTCAGTGAATTTGATATGCATTTTCATGTGTAAATATCAAATATCAAATATGAGATGAAATCGACAACTGCTCAAACGATTGTCAGTAAGAAAGTAACTCATTCAGATACAGATTTGCCATGGAATGAAAAGTAGATTTATATACATATTTATATATATAATTAACTTCTTTTTACATACATATTTATATATATAATTAACTTCTTTTATATAAAAAAAAAAAACAATCAGAAATAATTATATAAGCTTTAAGATAGGGTTAAAGAGGAGGTGTCCCACGATGCTCCTCTTGTGGAATCCGCTGATTTTTGCATGTGTCGCTCTACGAGAATATTTGCATTGGCAGTCCTTAATAATAATAATAATTATTTATTGGCAGTAAATTTTATAATAAATTGATAAACTCAAGAAAAAAGATTGGGCTTTAAATTGGCAACTTTATAAATCTGAATATAATTCTGAGTTCAATTTGAAGTGCAGTTATGCAATTGAATTTCGGCAGTGACTAACAGTTTTGTCTAAGAAATTTCATTTGACATGAAACTAACATGGGAAACTCGTAGGGAAATCGAAATCCTTTGTGCGTATAATTAATTTTCTCACCGAATAAAGCTGTCTATCTTCATGGGCATGGGGACCTTAAATCCGGCTTGGGGACTTGGGACTATGGCTTATTCAGCGGTGTACCAAAACGGCGCAGGGAGAGTGGGAGCTCAACTCAAGTTTTTTCTCACTTATTTTTAGGACAAGTTAAAACAGTTTGCCGTGGAGTGGAAGTTGTTTTTATAGATCAGCCTTAAAATGAAGAACATTTAATTTATATTTGTTATCGCAGCCAGGTCTCAGAGTTGGTTAAGAAGTCGAGGCTAAATGCTGCAATTTGCGATTTGCGATTTGCTTTAACAATTTGTGTGAAACATTCTCGATTGTGGCATGTTGGCCGCAAATGAAAGCGACTGGTAGCCTTGGGGGCGCCTCAATGACCAATTGGGCAGACAGAAGGTATCAGCTGATTTATAAATCATACACACAAACCCAAGCCATTCACAATCAGACACACACACACACACACACACACACATACACAAACAAACCAACATGTGTCAATTTGTCAAAGGATGTCGCTAGACTGAGCATCCAGAATATGTGGAATATGGAATGTGTGGCCTATATATGTGTGTGAGTGTGTGAGTGTGTGTGTGTGTGTGTGTGAGTGTGTGTATGTTGGAGTTGTAAACATTAAGACTCTCGAAAATCGGACCAAAGAGAAGCACGCGCGAATGAATTTCTGCTGGCGTATGAAATTTTTACGCAAACACAGAATTGTTAGGTGCTCGTGTGTCATTTTATGTCTGAATGTGTGTATGTGTGTGTGTGTGTGTGTGAGTGCCGACGTCAGCATTTGACGAAGAACAAGAAGAAGAACAAGGACGTAAACAAAGGGGAAAGCGCTGGTTAGAGCAATTGACTAGTTAGGCTAACAGCAGCCAGCCAGCAGCATTTCAAAGCTGAAAGGATAAAACGAGCTGAAATTGGCAAACGAGCTGCTTTCTGGGAGAGGGGAGCAGGGAGCAGGGCTTGTGTGGAGCGTAGCCGTGTTACCTAATTGTTATGATGCGAATGTCGGCAATGCGTGCAGAAAGCAAAACAGCCAGAAGTAAAATTCAAGGCCTCTCTGCGGCCAAAGAACGTGGCCAACAGGCGAAATAATGCCGAAAAGGTTTTGAATAAAACGCAGCAAATTATAACGGAAATTAGGCGCAAAATCAGCTAAAAGCGAGCAGCAGCAAGTAACTCGGAATAAGTTCTTCAACTCGAAGTGGAAAATGGCTGGCAATGGCCAAAACACACAACAACAACAACAACAACAACTTCAACAACATCTAAAACACGTTGAGAATGGTAAATGGCAGCGCTAAAACTTGGGACAAATTAAAATGGCGGCTTCAACGGGCCAAGACTAAACCGCAAGTGTCTGGTCGGGCGGCAAATGGGTGATATTGGTGGGGGATTTGAGGGGAATGTGACGGGTGGTTGTGGGCGGCTGCTGTTTGCTGCAGGATTATGGCAAGTAGGTTGAGGCAATGGGGGCAGCGGCAGCGGTCTGAAATGGGCCACTGAAAGTTTTTATCAGCGCCAAAAGCAGCGACGCATAGAGGCAAAATCAAGAAAGTTGCGCAAGGTGAAAACGGCAACGTGGCTGCCAACTAATTCAAAAGCGTGTTAAAGACGAGCTCATTAATATGCCGCAGAGCGAGACGGACAGACAGACAAACAGACAAAAATACAGAAGAAATTTTGAGTAGAGAGAGCGAGACGGAAAGAAAGGGCAAGCACTCGACTATGACAACAACAAAAAAAAAAAAAACTTTCACAAGGCAGGTGCAAAAAGGTGCTGGAAACAGTTAATTCTTGCGACAAGCACAAAAGACGAAGCAGCAGAAATGAAAATTAAAAACAAATTAGAATGCTTGTCAAATGCTATGCCACAAACACCCCCCACACCACCACACCCCCTCCCAACCAACCACTATTGTATGGGACTAACCCATACCAAGTTATGAGCCCATCAGCCCCAAGACCAAGACCATGATGTTAATGATGAGTGAGCGAATGGCTGCCACAAAAACCTCAAACTAAGCAGCGTAAAGAAAATGTCTGGCAAAATGGAAGGCAAACCAACAAAAAAAAAATGTGGAAAAAAAACAGAAGCCAACTTTTGCAATTTACACTAATTCTGCCTAGCACTCACAGATAGTCGACTGGAGGGGAGAAGAGCGGGGTTAATGTAATGCCAACACAGCACAAACGATTTGTGCACAGATATACAGACACTAGGTGAATAGAAGGGGGGTTGGAGGGGGGCAGAAAAAAGCGAACGCTTAAACCATAATGTGCCCAAAAGTCGGCAAACTGCTGGCAGCACTTTAATGCGAAGTCCTACAAAGTTCTATATATATTTTTTTCTTCAGTGCAATCACTGTTCCAAAGCGATTTCAGCCTAAAAAAAGCAAAACTAATCCATACACAATATTTTTAGTATTGCTTTAAAGATTTGCTCATCTTTATTTTTTTTATTTTTTCCCCCCTTTTTTCTTGAAATTCTTAATTAAAATGATCTAATTATTAATACTATTTAACTTTGGGTGTAGGGCAGATTGGCATTCACAAGGGTGTGGGTTGGGCGTGACTCGCCATTCACAGGGAATATTAGCTAAGTACGATTTTTATATGTGTTCTTATCGATAAATCGCTACTAATGTTTCCAGATAATTAAACCCATAATTTGGATTTTGAGAAGCGGAATAAAAGTCAAACTGAGCCAAATTTCCAACAAAAAAAAAATTATATTTATATTTATATTTTTTTATATGATTATTTCGGAATGTGTGCGTGATTTTGGCTAAATAAATTGGTAAAAATGTAATTTGTAAATTGGCTTGTAGAACTTTATTATTCTAAACAAATATGTAAAACAAAACAAAAAAAAATTTTAAAAGTCGAAAATTCGCTTGTAAATACAAAAAAGGCAAACCGAAAAATTTGTGCGGAATGCATTTTAGCGGCTAGCAACGAGCTGAGGAGAGGCAAAAGCCAAAGAATAATGTTGAAGCAGCTAATAAAATTGCGCTCATTAAAGCAAAGCCAACTGCCTTTCGGCTAAAATGTAAAAAAAGGTTAAAAAATAAAAAGAGAAAAACCAAATCAAAGGTGCTCGGTAGAAAAGGAGCCTGTTCAACCACTGCCTCCTCACTCCCCTCACCCGTCTCTGTCGGTTTAGCTTGTGCTCGTTATGTGGCACAGTTTATAGCCAACGGCGGGGCGGACAAACAGAAAGGAAAATCAAAGACAAGAGCGCACCGCAACATTTCCACAACATCACAAAAGAAAAATCAAAAGTACAAAACTGGTACATGCTGTATGAGTGTGTGTGTGTGTGTGTGTGTGTGTAACCATAAAAAAGACAGACCAAGAGGCACCATTATGAATGTCCTTGCCGAATGTGAGGTACACATGTTGCCATGAATACGAAATGCAATTCGGAGGCAGCAACTGTAAAGATGCAGCAAACGTCGCTGCTGCTGCTGCTGCTGCTGCTGCAATTGAAGGCCCGCTAGTTGCACTTGCCGAAAGTCAAGTTGAAAGACAAGGCCGAGGGTCAACTTATGCCCGCTCCCATGAATGAACAGGAATGGTGCAAGGACAGCAGCCTAGGGCAAACACCAAAATGGAATAGCAGCGGAGCCCGCACACAAGCTTCTTTTGCCGGCGGGCAAGCAAGCAATACTAACTCGCCAAGCCAAGAGGTTAAAAGAGGCAGGCGCCAAGCGGGGCAAAGTTAAGTTGCGGCAGCAACGAGGCGAAGGCAAAGCAAACAATGCACGCAACGACTTTGAAATTTAAATACACAAACGAGCAAAAAAATAAAGAAAAAAAAACTTTAAGCTTGCGCCAGGCTTGAATACGTGGCATGCACCCTTAAAGAGCGAGATCTCTGGCGATAAAAGCGGCCTATTCTATTCTCGAATGAGGGCATATTTGATGATTCATATTAGATATGTATATCAGATATGCTAGATATCATTGAATTATTCTGTTCCGGCCATAAAAAAGAAATCAATAATCGATAAAGGTTTACATATATATATATATATATGTATGTATATATATATATATAAATTATGATCTCTGACTTGTCTGACACATTCGGCCAGTAAATTATAATACCCTTGGAAATACTAAGCGGATACGAGTAGAGCGCCAAACGAGGAAGAACATTAACGGTTAGATTGTCTCGCAGCCTGTACAAGAGCTGTGTGCCAAAACCGCTGTGTATGTGTGTGTGTGTATCACTGTGTATCTGTGTGTGTGTGGCAACTTTTCACAACTTTTAATAAAGACGGAGACATAGCGATGAAAATTTAGGCATTGCGCAAAAGTATGCAAAAACATTTTGTGCTTGAAACAAAAATGAAAGCAGCCGAAAAATAAGAGACAGCCGACAACACAAGGCGGCCAAAAAACACGTACACACACACACACACACCCGCACTCACACTGTGTGCGAATGTGCCTAAATATGAGCATTTTTGAGTGGAAAGTGTAAGTCAAAACAGGCGAATTGCGACGACTGCCAAAGTCAGGACAAGGCAAGCACCATGAAAGTAACAACATTGTTCCTAATGAGCGCACTCAAGCATGTACGCACACATACATATGTATACGGTATATAAATATATATATACATATGTATATGTGTATACATATATTGTTAGCTAATTTTGTTCGCTCTGCCGCTCCCACACCTCCCCTCCCCCTACAACGTGTGCAAAGCGTCAAGCGAGCTCCTCATGTCGGTTCCAGTTAGCATGCAACATTTTTGGCATATTTTCATATGCAACACACACACAATTGCACAGTAAAACACAGAAATAAATACCAGAAGCGGGAGAAAATTATGTGTAATTAAATAAGGCACAAGCACACAGAAGACGACTGCGATACAAATTACAGAAACATGAAATATGAGATGAATGCAAAAAATGTTTATACATTGTGACTACAGCAGTTTACAGTTATAAGTAAGTGCAGAACAACGTCAGAAGAACCAGAGAAGAAGGTTTGCGGTTCCACTAATGAAAGTATTTCAGGGCTACCGCAAAAAAATATAAATGTTTTCAATAAATACGACTTGAATCGGCGAAGAAAAAATATTCTTCGAGTAAAGTCCTACTCACATTTAAATTCTTAATGCTGGGTATTAAGAAATTTATTAAAAAGTTAAAAGCTAAATCAGAGCACTTGTAATGTAGCTAAGAAGCTACCAGGGCCGTAGTAATAACATATGTAAATAACATTGCTTTCGATATCGATTGATATCCATTGTGTGATTGACATTTGAAGAATAAGAAGAAGACATTATTCGTTGTGAAATAAGTGAAATAAGAAATAAGTCGCTTGCCATTTTTATATAATACGTAAAACTTAAAATTAAACTTGCTGCACATATAAACCCGAATTTTTTATTGTTTTCAACACCCAAGTGCACAGGTAAGTGTTAGATTAGAAATAAGATGATAGTTAAGCTTGTTTCTGCTTTCTGTGCAGATAAAAGAAATCTGGCCACGAAAAAATCTGTCAAAGCAAAAACGCCGACGCATTTTAGATGATGGTCAGCGTCTGTGTTGTGCGTGTTGTGTGCCTTACTTGTAGAAGTTAACGGGCATAACATTTACTTACAAACATAATAAAAGTTTACTTAAAAGAGAGACACAGCAACATAACCTAAAATATAGAAGTTCCCTGTCCGTGTGTGTTTGCTTTCCTAGCAGCTGAAAGTTCTGTCATTTATTTATACACGTTAGCTACCTCCGTTATTTGCTTAGACAACCCAATCAAATTGAAAAGTCAAGTCAGCTTCAGTTCAAAAGCTACAAATCGTTGCCACCGGAGAATCAGTCAGTCCGTCCGTGTGCACACACTGTGTATGTCAGCGTGTGTAAATCGTACTAGGTCAAATGCTTGACAAACACAAAGCAACAACATTTGAGTTCAACGAAAAAAAAAGGAGCACATCGAAGATGTAATTAATCCATAATTAATCTGTGCTACATAATCAAATTGTTATAGTAACAAATTCAACGCTATTCATACAAAATGCAACAGTTTTCAATTTAACTGCTTATCGAATTTCGAGCTCGGGCGCCATGGCTTTCAAGACAGATTCATCGCGCCTTTGTTTGTTTGCTTGTTTTTGTTGTATTTTTTTTTTTTTTTTGGAAATGTAAATCGATTTACAATAGGGTTGATCATAAATATTAAGTAAGCTCAAGCAAATAGCTTAGGCTGCCCATTGAAGCAACTTCTCGAGAGGGAGAGAGAGAAAGAGAGGCGGACATGGAAAGGACATGACTAGAAAATCGAATATACTTAAGAATCCAAATGGGCACAGATGTGCTCACCTGAGTGAACCACTGCTCAGCTCACCGCTGAATTGAAATGCTGCCCCGCAAGCAAATGGCAATCGAAATGACTGCCAGGGCTGAGAGCTGTGCTGAGCAAAGTTGAGTTGAGTTGAGTGAGTCTTTGACTGGCGTGCTTAGGCAAATGACATTGACAAAATAAGCAGATACAAAGATATAAAGAAGACGACACAGACGGAGATACAGACGTAGACACAGACGGAGATGGAGACGGAGACGGAGACGGAGACTGTGATGGAGGCAACGCCAAATACAGAGCCAAGGACAATGGCATTAACAAAGATGGGGCATAAAAGAAATCGTCTTAATTTCACTTTGTTTATGCTGAGTAATAACGAATTATGCAAATTATTTTATAATAAATTTATGCCAAGGCGGGAACAACGACACAGCAACAACAATAGAAACAGAAAACAACAACAGTAAAAGAATCGAACGCACAAACGAGCACAGAACGAGAAAATAAAACACAAGGCAAAGCGATAGGCGAAAGGCGACGGACGACGGACGACAAACGAAACGAATGAAACAACAAGGCAGCAGACGACGGACGGCGGACGGTGAACGGACATGAGGACGATAGCGAATAAGGCAGATAACAACATTTAGCACAAGGCGAGAAGAGTTGGCGCTGCCATTGGCCAAGAGGGCGTGGCTCTAGATTGTGCGGCTGTTAGCTGCCATAGCTGGCATTTCTGGTGCTGTTGCTGCTGATGATGCCGATGCTGCCACTGCTGCTGATGCTGCCACTGCTGCTGCTGTGGTGGCTTTGTGATACTGGGTTTTGTCCTCTCAGCTCGGCACACACCCGTTTTGGCCATGTTTCAATAGCTGGCTTTTTGGGGAACGCTGGAACGCGCGTGTGACCAAGTATGCATGAAAATCCAATTTGCCTGCATGTGATGTTGTTACTGTTGCTAGTCCCGGACAGGCACAGTGTGCGCGGGGCGGGCAGTAGGTTTGTAGGGCTTATGTTCAAAGTGCGGGCAACACGTACCAATCAAAGTGAAAACAAGGCAACAGCACGAAAAAAAAAACACAAGGAAAAAATCAAATTTAGCACACGAAATATTTCAGTTATATTTATATAACGTATTATTTTGTGCTTTATTTTTTGGGGCACCCATACCTAGATTCCTATAGTGATAGCTAGAGAGAGATAGAGAAAAGAGAGAGAGAGAGAGAGAGAGATTAATAACGTGAAAGAGCAGCTAATCGGAATCTGTTTGTAGAGTTAGTCACAGCGCTTTATGCCATGTTTATATTGCAACGTCAGAACTTTGCATGAGTTGCATCTACATAGACAAGTTGCAGGCAGTCTTGCCATGTGACACGAACTTACGCAGCGACATGTGATCCTGATTAATATAATTAATTTTACGTATTTTACATTTTAATGATAATCATATTTCCATTTGATTCACCCATTAGAAATAGAAAAAAATTTCATTTAAACAAGATGGTTTTACATACAATTAAATTCACTGAATTTCATTAATTACATTTCATTTCTAAAAATTTCATTTAATTTAAAATTATTAAATGTTTATATATAGCTATGCTTATAACAATATTCGTCTTAGTAAATTCTGAAAATATTAATTGAAAAGAAGCCGCGACTGTTCATTCTGGTCGTAATTTAAAGACTTTGAATGAATGGGAATTTTCTTATTCTTGGTATAAATAATCGATATTTAGCATAATGAATAGACAACTTTCTTGCTAGCCATAACTAAAAGTGCAAAGTAAACAAGTTTATTTAACGGAGGAAATAATATTTGCAAGTTGTTTGTATTTTAATGAAATGTGATGAAATTCGCCAATTGTTTAATTGCGTCAATATTTATTATACTGGCTATTAGAAAAGTTTGCAATAAACTTAACAAGAGTTTCCGTTGAAATTAATTAATTATGTTTGACAGTATGCAAACTGAAAGGTATATGCTGCTTTAAGCTGATCCTGACAGCCATATATATACAAACTTTACTAACTTTAAGATTAAATGAGTGACACTCTTAATATTTAGTTGTAACATTTTATTTGATTTACCTGTCAACTGTTTCCAAAGATTGTTTTCGACGGCAAGGATATTTAAGTTTTGGCGAGAACATAAATATCAGTTTATTAGTGCTTTTCTTGGGCGCTGCTGAATTGAATTATTTGTCAACTGGCTGCCAGTTTACCTGATAGCCTGGCAAGTGACAGCTACCAAATTGTTAACCCTGAGACGTGAAAGCGGGGGGCACGGGAATGGCACATGCAGGCTGGCTCAAGCGGCAAGACAAATGGGCTGTTTTTTTTTTGTGGCTGGTTGCCTCTCTTGTCAATGAAATTTTTCGCATAATTGGTATAGCTTCGAGTCACATAAATAAATAAATTTCGGTCTGATTGCGCTTATCGATGAAAAATACATACAAACATGTACAAATATTGAAATAAGTACATATATATATATGTATGTATACATTCACTTAAACGCTTTTCACTCCACGCTGGCCGCCAAAGAGATTCACTTTGTCTGGCACTTTGGCATTCATAAAACAATATTTTTTATGAGCATCGATGGCATATGCCATAAAACCGGATCCAGCGGAAAATGAAGCGCTTAAGGGTAACGGCGTTAAACGTACCAGAAAACTACACTGGCCAGCTGGCCATGGGGCTCTGTGTCCTGGCAAGGACAACGACTTCGGCTTCGACGGCGACTTGAACTTGGACTTGGGTCTGTGTTGTCTGCTGTGCCAAATGATATAATAATAAAAATAAGAATACGAAAACAACAAAATACAAAATACAAAATACAACAAACAAATTCAAGACTCGGTAATGGCAATCCTTTTGTGTCTATTTACATTTTTATTGTCGGTCGCTCGTAAAAAATCTGATTAAATACCACGTAATAGATCCCTTTGGTGTCGGAGTGTGGGAGATAGCATACGTCCTGGACGCTGGCTGCCATTTAATAGAGCGATGGGAGCTAGCGACTGGTGCGGTTGGTGTGGGGTGTGGGTGTGGGTGTGGGTGGTGCGGGAGGTGCTGGTACTTGGTGGTTGCCTTTTTATACTGTCATTGGGGTTGCTTGAACGATCTGAACGGGTTAACGGTTGTTAAATTACATTCAATAAACAAGCAATGAATATTTTATTGTTGCCTTCAACAAATTTTGTTGGCAACAAGGTGGTCCAAATAATTTATGATTTAGGGCCTGGGCCTGGTTCGACCACTTCAGTCCACCTCGCTCTTGCCACCACCCTCGAACAAACGAACAACGCTAACAGGGACAGCAAAGAACATGAAAGCAGATTGATTTACGCATGAATGGCACAAATCTCGTTTTAATAGAATCATTTGGTTTTATAACACTCATCGCCAGAGCGCCAGAACCAACCAACCCACCCACCCGCCAAACCACCCACCGACGCACAGTAGGCCCACGGGCCGAAAAGCGCTGAAAAAAAAATCTAATTGTTGGCTGGAAGCGTTTTATGAAATAAATTCATGCATCTATAAAAAAGAATTTTCATAAATTGCGCAATATTAGAATTGCATAAATAATTTGTGTGCGCATTTCTTTTAATTCAAAACAATTCAAAACTTGTCTGAAACTGAAAAAAAAAACTCGATTGAATTTACCAAATTTGTTTCAAACAGTCAGTGTTCATTTTTTGTATAGAACTGCTGAACCCGAAAATAATATTAATATATTACGCTTTTTTGCTAGTCATGTTAAGGTTTAGCAAGCGTTTTTTTTTTTTTCTTTTTGGGGAGATATGATTTTTGCAACAAAAACAACAAAAATGCTCCACCATGTGAAACGGGCCAGTTGCCAGCGAAAAGCAAACAGCAAGGAGAAGCAGCCAATCCTCTTGATTGCTCCTTGCCGCGTGCCTTTTTTTTTTTTTTTTTTAATAGAGTCTCTAAATTATGTTGCTCCATAAATTGAGTAAATAGCTGTATTGAATATGAATCGCTGTGGTTAGCACTTGTCTGATTTAACTAGTATCTGGGCTCTGGGCATGTTTGTGTGATTTGGATAGCTTTGCACTGATTTCTCCTGCTTGTCCTCTATATGCCACTCAGTTTATATAAGCGTGTGCAACTTGAGCTACTTGAAATAATGGAATAAGTGCACTTAAAATATTTAACCAACGGATAACTTGTGGCAGCAGACAAACATTAAGTATACGCAACATTTAATGCAAATACTTATTACGAATAGTTAGGCACATTTATATGAGTATCAAATGTTAAATATATAATAAAACTTCACTCATTTAGTTAATATTTAAGTTTATGTATGGCTTTCAGAAGACACAAGAAACAAGGTTAATTAAACATGTTAAGAGTTAAGAGCAACAAGTATGTTTTAGAAATCGTGAGTGCCATCTATGTTTGATGTGGTAGATATAAAAATTAACAGAACATTAAACACTGCAAAGGATACACTGTTGTGGTGTGCAGTTACTCATTTTGATCCTTGACTGTTGGTATTTTAACGATGTCCTGCATCTTTATATTATGTCCACTCCTATCTCGTTTTACGACAACCAAACTGGGCAACTGAGTTGCAAAAATGCTTCAAGTTAAAGTTAAGCTGTGTGTGTGTGTGTGTCGCCAAAGAACCAATTTCTTATGGGAAGGCCATAAGAAACCAGAGAGAGTTTTTGGCAAGTGGCAGCTGAATTTTTATGTGCTTCGGCAAATGCCATTTTTAATTGCTCTTGGTTTTCAAACATTTACTGCTGCAAATGAGCCGAGACTGAGGCGTTGAGATTTATGGCTTTCACACACACACACACACACACACGGGCAGAAACACACACACACACACACACACACGGGCAGCAAGTTGAACTCTTGCTAATGTATTTTGGTGTTTATTCAGACAACTTTGTTGCTGGCCAAAACCAACACTACTAAAACCCCAAAAATACATTTTAATTTATGTACTCACTTAAAACCACAAAAACAACGAAATGCCAGCAACAAACTTGACATGTTTATGAATAAAGCTTTGCGAAACGTTGTTGGTAATTGAACAAATATTCACTTTCCAAAGTGCAGAAATTAACGACGTGTTGGCCAGCAGCATAATGGTAAAAAAACATCCAGTTAAATTTCGTTTGCTCTTAATTTAACAGACATAACATTTTTTTTACAATAATTAAATTAATTTTGGGGGGATTTTGGTCTTTGCAATCCGTTAATATTTTTTTTTTTTTTTTATCAATTTGTCTTTGCATTTCAAAAGTTTAAGATAATTCATTAAAATCCAATGGTATTCAATCTGACATAAATTGTGGCAAGCTATTGTACAGCAATGAGGCAAAAAGAAAAAAAAAAACCGTCTCATTACAGTGCCGCATTTCCTGTTGCACAAACACATTGCAGAGTTGCGTTCGCTGGTTTTGTTTTTTGTTTGTCTCATTACTTTTAAGTTTAATGTTTAGTTTTTTTTTTGTGTGTGTGTGTGTGTGGCGAGAGTGGTATAGAAGCTGCTGTTGTTGTTGCCAGTGTCGCTACTATTTAATTATTTCGAGGCAACGCGTCGCTGGGGCAACATTTGCCGCCTACAGGCGACAACCAAACCGAATGAGGCCAAAGCCGCAGCAGGCGGTGCACATTCAGCGTCCCTTGTTATTACTATTATTATTACTGTTATTGTTATTTGACAGCATTTTAACTTATTTTTATTGCACACTGCCACCAGTCCGGATGATGGTCACTGCGCCAAGTTTGCCAATGGCCAAAGTTGTTTCTTACCCAAGAAGTGCCTATTAAATGTGGTTAATATGAATGCATTAATGAGAATTTCGCCAATGAATAATACAAACTGCTTATCAAAGTATTAAAGTTTTATAAAGTTGGCAACAAGTGCTTCAAATCAGTTATAACATAACACATTGAGTGATTGTAGTTCTTTTGGCTTTTGCGAGTCCATTTGTCATCATGTTCATGCAAATATTTTGTGCATGCATGCAGAAATTGATGGCGCACATTTCGCATATATATTTGGCTTAATAAATATTTAAAGCCTTAATTGCGGATGGAGTTGTCAAGTGCAGAGAGAGAGAGAGAGTCGGCTTGCTGTTTCGGCTGGAAGTGACGTGGCGCTAAGTGGCGACAAGATCACAGACAGACCCAGACATACACATAGGAACAGAGATAGTTCCACACAGAGACAGAGAAAAGTGCCACAGAGCATGCGGTATACTACGCAGCGTGGGCCAGCAGCATGGCCAGTGGAGTACATCGCCAGCAGCTGGCAGCTGCTCTTCTTTCACTCTGAACACCACTTGACGCCGCTGTTTAAAGATGTCCATGGAACGACGACAATGAAGTGGCGCAGTCATCGCAGATGTTGTTGTGGGCATGGTCTGAAGTTAGGGGCGTACCACTTGGGACAAAGCTACGACTGAGACCAAGGCTGAATGCAGACAGCGAGAACAAAGAGAGAGGGAGAGGGAGAAAGAGAGAGAGAGAGAGAGGCAGAGAGAGAAAGAGGGAAAGTCTTTCATGTTTAAACTGACAGTTTATTGTGCTTTTCATTAAAATTTTTGTTTGTTAGTTTTATTTTGCCAAACAAAACACAACGATGGCAGTTCCTTGCTGCACTGTGGTGCGGTGCGCTCTAGCTCAAGCAGAATGAGGCTAGTGGTTGGTTGGGATGGGAGGGAACAGGAGGAACAATGGCGAGCAACGCACTCGAGCATGGAGTCAAAATGTTGAGCTGCAGTCGCCGCTGGGACCCCGTCTGGCCCCAGTGCGTCATTTTAGCCCAAACGGAAGTCATAAAAGAAGCGAATTTTGCTTTGCCTCAACCCCTCTACCCCTCTGCACGTCCACTCCAAACTCAGCGCCTTTTGATGGCATCGCGCGCAACGACAAGAACAACACCAATAACAATAACAATGCCACCATAATTTCTCGTTTAAAAGCAAAAGCCCACTACGTAAAGATGGTGTTGACAAGAATGAGAATGAATACGAAAACGAGAAAAAGCGAGAGAGAAAAAGAGAGATAGAGACAGATAGAGAGAGAAGAGATGTCAGCTTTAGATTTTAATAACGCGCCGCAGATAATTCCGATAATTTAGATAAATTTATTTCGCGCCCGCTTAATTGAGTGGGGCGACAAGATGTCGAGAAAATTGCAATGCCAAAGTCCTAATGAAATGGAACAGAGCTCAATTCGGCACGGCGGCAGGTTCGGAAAACTAACTACATTTTCTCATAGTTTTTGCTAAGCGAATTTATGGCACCGCCAGCGACGACATCGATCATTAATCAATTGCCAAAGCCTTTCGAGACCAGACGCTGATGATGATGCTGCCCAAAACTTATTATTTTTAACAAACTGCGAGGGAGTAATTCAGCAGGGACCAAATTCGCCTGGCTATAAAGAAACAAATATTGCAACTTACATAAGAAAACAAATTTAGAAACTGTGGCGCAGTTTGCTGAATTTAGGAAATTAATAAGAATAAGAATTAAATTCTGCAAAATGAATCTTTAAAGTTATTTATAAAATGAGCAATGTTATCACGAATACTATACTTAATTAGTGAGAACAATATTTGAAATTTATATATTGTATAATGTGGTATGCATTTAAAGCTGTTAACTTGTTGTCCACTTTCAGTCAATAGCTTTTTCTCTAAATATTGTGAAAACAGAACTATTTTGTGAACAAAGCTCGATTTTTGATTGTTAGCTTTTGGGACATTTGTGTTGCTAAGAAATTGATATATTTGTCCATATTGAAAATGGAGATAGAATTACAGCCAAGTGTGTTCCTTGGTATAAGGAATATATCCCAGTTGCATACTGCTTGCCACAGAACTGTTGCAACTGACAGCCAGAATGCATTTTGTTTGTTTTTATGTGGTCTAATTGCAAAAGGTGGCATCTGCTGTTTTCATGGGGCACAAACGGTTCCCACTGCCCGGTCCAGTCCAGTTCATCCTCACATTCATATCAACAATATTAAACATAACCTTCTTTTTGGCTATCTTGCTCACTTTAAGGCCAAATAGAAACGGATAATGATGAGTCTGTGTATTGGGATTTATCGCAATATTTTCAGCTTTTTTTTTTTTTATATTGTACCAACCAAAATACACACGCGTATTGTGTTAAAGAGAATCGCGGTAGTCGCCGAAGGGGGGGCGCTGTGTGTGCGTTTAAATCTGTGCGTGCTTCCCCTACCTTCCCCTCCCTTCTCCAGTTCTCCAGTGACGCATTTGGCACTTCCTTTGCCACTTGTGACTATAGTTTCGTTTAGTTTAGTTTAGTTTAGTTATATAGAATATACAAATACTCTTCATGGGTGGGTTAAGGGAATAGCAAATAGTCTGTTATTTTTTTTCTATTGTTTTTCTTTGAGAACTGGGCTATTTACTATATCAACTAACTCACATTTGGTCTCACAATCTGTGTATTTTCTTTTAATTTATAATGAAATTTGCAAGGGTATTTAACCTACCGCCTTCAGTGCCTAGGTTTTGCGGTTCTTTCTGGTTTTTCAAGTAAAATTGAAGCTGTATTTTCATTTTTTTTGCCTTGGTTTTTTCTTGTTTTTTTAGCTGCTCTTTTTTAAAAAGCAGACAAAGCAAATACACAGCCCCGCAAGCTGCAAGATGGCAGTTTGAAAACTAAGGGCAGCAACTCCTCAAACCCATATCCTGCCCCCCACCCACCTCCTTTCCCCCCATGTGGTTGGCTCGTTGATTTTAGAGAGTTTCCTTTGCAATTTTCGTTAAACTGTGAGTTTTGGGCTTGCCATCTTTGTGCAGTTGGTCTATGCTTTAACAGCTTTCGACGGCTGTGGCGGCGGTCTTTTGTGCTCAAGTCTACACGCAGCTGTCAGATCACAATAGTTGCTAAGAATTTCCATTAACTCATTTTCTTTCACTCATTTTCACACACAGCCCACATTGCCACATGCCACATGCTTGTGTGTGTGTGTTGGTGTTTATTGATTGCGCAAAGTGTTTGCTCCCATCAAAAGCGTGCTGCTGGACTTGATGATGGGCTGTGGTGGGCGTTGGTGGATTGGTTGATGTTGTTCTTGTGGGCATGGTTTGCGGTAGTGGGCCACTGAAACGTTACCATTGTTATAACAAAATAATGACTTTCATACACTTACTTAGTCGCATTCAGTACGCACTCACACTAATAGCCCCCCCACAGACAAGCTGCCGCTCAAACATGCAACAGCTCAGCCAGGAGTCAGCCAGTGTCTGCTGCTGCCCTGCCCATGCCCATGTCAGCCCACTCGAAACCACTGCAGCATCAACAGTTGGCAACGTTGCAACTTGCACTTGTCGCGTAATTCAATAAGCACAATTCCTCTTAACACTCTTGCCACATTTGCCTTTTTACTCGTATTGTGTGTGTGTGTGTGTGTGTGTGTGTGTCTTCGAGCTCTTTGTTATTTCTTGCATTTGTTGTCTTGCAATGCTCTTGTTAACTAAATTGAGTTATTATTTTTGACTTACTTCCTGAGCAGTAATAAACGCATTGATACCTGAAGCTCCCTTCGTAATCCCTTTATTCAGTTCTCTATCTCAGACCAGTTGCAGCTCAAAGGGTTATAATTTATTTTCCAACGAACCTAAGACTTTTTTTCCTTCTGCGTTTTTTTTTTCATTATTTTTTAATTTTAACTTTATTTTTTTTTTCAAATTTTGTTATTGTGTTATTTTTTTATTTGTGTTTGTGCATTTTTCGGGGCTCTGCACTCGGCTTCTGCAATTTGGTTAACGAAATTTTTTGACTACGACGAAATGCTTAAAAATTCGAAATTCAATCAATCCAGAAGGCTTTGTGTTTTTTCAGTCTGCCAGTCCCCAGTCTTGACAGTCCCTCGCTCCCTCGATCCCTGCACCACCCCAACTGGCTTAGCATTGCCCGGTTTTTTTTCTGTTGTTTTTAATATCGTTGTTTCTGTGTTTCTGTGTTTTGTTATTTTATACTTGCACTGCAATTGTTTCAGCCACGTTCTTTGTTTCACAGCAACCAAGTCAAAAACAAAGAGCGGGCGCGGCGCAATGGTAAATACATTGAGCCAAAAGCTAGGGGCCGCTTAACCCGTAGCAACAAAATTACTAAAAAAAGAAAAACAAATATAACTATAAAAAAATGACTAAAAAACCAAAATCAACTACAAAACAAATTACATACTCTTTACAAACAACCGGACGAGAGTCCATTTGATCTAGAATACAAAATCAAATTAAAAAAAGACCAATTGTTTGGTTTAAAAAATAATCATTTATTGCTAAGAAAAAAAAAAACTATAATTTATTAATAAATGTGATTCGTTACAAACTATAAGATTTACATCAAAGTCAGTATACTTTCGAAAAAAGGGTATAAAAATGACCAGAAAAGACACAGACACTGTAAAAAACAAAACAAAAAAAAAAAAACCAGGGGCTGTAGTTGAAATTCAAAGAGAAAAACAATAGAAGGAGGACCATGCAGCAGTCTGTGCAACAAACAAAAAAAAAAAAGGATGAGGATGTGAGTGTCCGAGGTGGCATTCGTTAGATCTAACCTGTGTGCAAAGTTCGGTTTAATATGTTCCATTTTGTGCCAGTCTTTGTTTTTTTTGTTTTTTTTTTGTTTTTTCTGTTGCCTTCTGTTTGGCACTTTGCTTGGTGCAACGTGCTGCGTATGAGCGACACGACCCGAAGGGTCCAAAGCGCATGATGTTATAACGGTAAAGACAGCCCCTTTTAACACCATTACAACAAACAAGGCGAGGCGCATTTTGCAATTTGCATGCCATGAAACGTAGCCAAGCATTCCTCGCAGCAAGCGTTCCACGCTGCATTATTAATAATAATGCTAATAATTTTTCTTACGAATCTGGCCCAAAAGCTACCACAGTCTACTGCCCCCAAATCATGACTCCACACCACCTGCACAGTCGTCCCCGCGGACAACGTTTCCTTGCCCCAAAAAGTACGTAACAAAAAAGTCGAGCGCTGAGGCAGAGGCTGAGGCAAGGCAAACGACAACAGCAGCAGCAAAAGAAGCAGCAGCAGCATAAAAAAAAAAAATAAAAAAAATAAATAATAATAATGAGCAGAGGCAGCCACAGAGTAAGCGCTCTGGCGTGCCAGGGATAACATGTTAATCCCTGTGAGATAATGAGCAGCAATATGCTTTGCACGAAAGCACACTGAAAACAAAGGAGGGCAACATGCCACAGCTAACCCGAGGGGTGGCAAATTGCAGATAAGTAAACACAATTGCAGCGCACACTCAAAATAAAGCCACATCAAATGCTATGCTGCAAATTACTTTGATTATAAATTGTGATATATATGCCATATCTTTTGATAAATCGAAATTTTGCATATGAGTGGAGGGGATTTTTTTTATTTACTCCTTATTGCCACAATTTCCAATAGGAACAGCTTAACTAATATGCCCACATGCATTTGTTGCACAGAGTGTGACGAAAGAAACAAGCTAGACAAAAATCAGTTAAGCAAGTGCTTGGCCCAATTAAATGGGCTTAGACTCTTGAGTGCTCAAAATTGAATATGCAACTATGGAATTATTAGCGACTTAAACTAAACTGATTCAGCTTACTTATCTTACTTAACTTTGAGAGTAGACACTGGAAAATTGGCAGAGTTGTTTCTTCGTTTGGTTTTCTGGTTTCTGTTGCCACTTCTTAGCTTAGCTCTTTCGCCTTTTTTATACAATTGAAGTTGTTGCCAAAAACAAAACAAAAACAAAAATTGTTGCGACATATTGTTGAGACTGATGCGTGCAAATGTTGACGTTGTTCTCTCTTTCTCTGTCTCACTGTCTCTTTGTCTCTCTGTATTTGTCTCTATGTTTTTTTTTTGTACATCCATCAGCTTGCTGTCGCTGCTTGTAAGTCCTGGCTTAGCATTTTGGCAGCCACATGCGCTTTGTTCGTAGTTCGACACAAGCAGCTCGCAGACCGCAAGGAAGCCAAATTCAATTGCATTGCCTCGACTTGCTTGACACTTTTCTGTGTGTAAGTGTGTGTGTGTGTGTGTGTGTGTGTGTGCGTTTTGCTATTGTGTTAGTGTTAGTGTTTTTCCATTCGTTTGGCTTGCATTGGCCAAAAACAACAACAATAACAACAACAACAGCCTCAGCATTAAGCCGAGATTATGCAAATCAAAAGCTGCTTCGTGGGCCACGAATGCTTGCTTGTTTGCCAACTGCAACTACAACTGCATTGCATTGCCAGAGCCCAACCACGAAGCCGACCTCCCAGAACAGCTCAGCCCAGCCCAGCCCAGCACAGCCCATCCCAGCCCATTCAGGTTATGCACATTCACATTGATGTCCGCTTCACTTTCACTTCCATAGAACAACAGCATTGACTTGCATGTGTGCTCATGCATATGCATCTGCGAGTGTGTGCGAGAGTGTGTGCGAGTGTGTGTGCGAGTGTGTGTGTGTGTGTGCAAGCGTGTGTTTTTGGTTATGCAGCCGCCATCCTGTTTGATCAAACTCGAGCACAGTGCAATATTGTTGTGTTGCTGTATATTTATGAGCTTCATACAAATCTTACTCCACATACGCACACACACACCCCACACACACCCCACACACACGCACCACACACTAACTAATAATGGCTTCGCGGCTCGCTGCTTTTAGAAAAAGTCAAATTAACCGCTACATGAATAACATAAATTATATATGTAAATATGAGTTACATATATACATATATATTTATTTATATATATACACAGATTTATGCACACACAGATGTGTGGCATTGGAAATATGCATAGATTCAAATGTCGCGTTGCATATGCATGAGTTTGTTTGTTTTGCTTATGTATTTATGCAACATCTTCAATGCATCCATTTTAAGTTATGCGCGATTGCAAATGCAACTTTATTGGATTTGATTAGAAACGACTCACAAGGTGTGCTGCGTGTGGCAAGGGTCAGGTGGCATGTCAAAGCCATAACAGGTGAAGGTCATTCATAATGAAAGCGACAAGTGACAAGTGGCAAGCATCGAGTGCCCCGAGCATTGTTTGCAACCAAGAGATGACATCTGATATCTGACAACTGAGTTGGTTGTTTTTGGTTGCCAAAGCTATGACAATCGAAACTTGAGCAGATATACCAATTAAAGCTGTCAAATAAAGCCAAACACAAATCTCGACGAACAATGCAATTGCGATTTGATATTGATGGATATTTGATAGGCAAACAAAAGTGTGTCATATGAGAACTGATATTTGGGGTATGGGAAAACAGTTTGCAACTGATTATATCTATATAGTTGTTTATAAATATATATACAATTTCTCGAACAATCCAAACCACAAACTGCTCTGATTTCGGAACATAAATTGCAATCCGAGTTATACAGAAGTTTTGGTGATGAAAAGAAAAATTAAAAACCGATGCAACAATTTCTCAGAAGAAGACTAATGTTTCTCTGGTACTGACTTCTACACAAATATATATATATCGAACCTCTTCGATATGCCAGCAAGGCAACAGGATATTCTCATCCAATCCTCTGGATGAAACAAGATGTCTTATGGAAAAGAAAAACTTGATTTTTGGTCTTCGATATGCCAGCAAGGCAACGAGATATTCTCATCCAATCCTTTGGATTGGTACAAGGTCTCTTATTGAAAAGAAAAACTTGATTTTTGCTGTAATATAGTGTAAAATTAAAATCATTTATAATTCATGGCATTCATGGCAAAGACAAGCAGAACGAACAAGCAGCTTGAACAATGTGCACATCATACTTAAGGGCAATTCTCAAATGTGCCAGAGTGAATATATTATGCATATGGCAATAGCTGTCAAAATATTCAACATTAGCATGCATGAAAAATTATGAAATTTGATGAAATGTGGCCAATTAGGTATGAAACAACAGTGAAGACAGTGTAGCATGTCTGTGTGTGTGTGCGTTACAATAAGTGTTGTCAAACACTGCCACACACATTCTCTCACACACACACAAATAGAGAGTTGCTTACAGATGCTTAAGCTGTGCGTTTTTTGTGTGTTGCCATATAATAAAGAATATAAAGCATATAATGGGGCGCGTGTGCCACAGACACGCATACACGCTTCACTTACACACACACACACACGAGTACACACATACAAGTGGCAGGGGTAGTGTTTGCTGCAAAAGGTGGCACGGAGGGTGGTCGGGGGCAGTTTACAGGCACTCAGCGTCGCTTGCAACTACTTCAGCAAACACTGTGTTTATTTGACAGCCTCTGCTACGAGTTAACTTTGCGCGCTAAATATGAACTTGCCAAACACGTACCGAAGGTCACACAACAACGTAGCAGCATCCACAAATACACACACACACACACACACACACACACACACATACACAGACACATCTCGCAGCAGTAGTCACAGCATTCTTGAGCACACCATTAGGGCGCACAAGAAAGAATCAAGGGAAAACTGAATTTCAGATATGCCAATCTAAAATACCCTAACTGACTCTTGTGGCACGTTGCAACTAGCACTTAATACATGCAACTAAACTCAACATTTTCAAATAATAATGAATATATTAAAGTAAAACTTGAAGTGCCGAAAAAAAAAACCAAACCAAAATCTAGATTTTTCTAGACTAGTAAAATTTCGCTTAGTGTAAGCTGTAAGTAATCCGAGCTTTTCATTTATGTGGAAAATCGTTACTCAATCGTCCTGAATTTATAGTCGTCATTATACTCTGCTACCAAAGGTCACATAGCATATTGCTTTTCGTCTGAATGAACGTAATACCCTCAGAGATAGGGACTTGAGACATGGAACATACACTGGTCAGTGCCGGCGTCAAAGTCAAAGTGTAGAATTGGAGTGTTACGTCTACTAGGGGGCTGGGACATTGATAAAATCGATAAGCTGGTTTTTTCACAACATTTTATAGCTAGTCATCAAATTTTGGTTTAAATAAGTAGATATTTTGAGATGTACCTTAAAGTCCTCATATCTTCTATAATTTTAAAGACAGAGGTAACTTGCTGGTAACAATCTTCAAAGATCGGCAATGACCCATATGATACACGTCTCTAGAGACCTGAAATACACATATATCGTTTGGTATCAAAGTATTCCGCAGTCGGCAAAGTCTGATTGCAATGTTCCTTCTTTTTTTTTATTTGATTTTGTTGGCTAAAAAATATAGAATTTTTTTGCAAACATTGCGATGCCTATTAAAGCTCAACAGCAAATACACACACACACACACGCAGACACTTAGCCGGTGAACGTGTGTGTGTGTGTGTGTGTGTCTGAGTGTTGCTTTGACTGACAGCTCTTTGGCCTGGCATGATACAGAATCGTATTAGTGTCATTTCTAAGTTCAGTCTCTTCAGTCTCATGAACTTTTAAGAATATGCAAACGAAGTCCAACAACATAAGCAATGACAGCAAAAATAAAAAATAAAAAAAATAAAACTGAACCAAAAAGCATGTAAAAGTCAGACAGTATGAAAACAGCAAAGAACACACATAAAAACTATAAAGGCACTGCAAATAGTCCTCGCAAATAGACGACACGCCAGCCAAAAAAAGAAAAAGGAAATAAATAAAAAAATAAAAAAAAAACCAACAATAATATTGAGCATGCCGACGAGCAGATACCCTAGGATCTTATCAAATATATCATAAATATAATTTTGTTGCCAACCAAAAAACTTGGTTGAAAGATCTTGGCGGGTAAAACATATTTTTGGTAGATATTTCTAGATGTAAAAATATATGTTTTATATGGAGTCGAAGACGTCATAAAATAAAACCGAACCAGTTTTAGTAAGCATTTAATTGAAGATATTTTTACGTTTTATATATTCACATATGAAATATGATTTCTGATTTTTGCTGCTGAAATTTAGATTTTGAGCTGATCTTTTAGTTTAATGAGTGCAAATGGTGGCTTCGAATGGGAATACGAGATGTGTGGCACTGGCAGTTGGGCACTCAAAGGCGATTATCAAACGATGCTCTTCAAACTGTTTGGAGCATGTTTAAAATTCGAATTTTATTCGCATTTTACTCATGTGACATTGATGCTCGGTTAAGCAGTGGTTGCACGTCTGCCGCCTCGAATTTCAAAAGCCTTCAAAGCTCAGCTATAGCCAAATTAGATGAAAATCTATTTGGGCCAATGAGACAACAATTCAGTAGACAGCAGCTCACTGGATACGCTAGCCCCAGGACCCTTGCCTCGGCACTCGACTGCTCAATCACGCGCATTGCGGCACGTTCCACTTGCCACCTGGCAACGGGCGGCAGTTGGCGGTTGCCCGCAATTGTCACCTGTGCGTAGCTGCACGCGCCAGCAGTCGCCAGTCGCCAGTTGCCACCTAGCCACCTGGCCACCCAAGCATTCCGGCTATAGACTCCCTAAGCTGTTGCTTCCACAAATAGTTTGCATAGCGTCGCGTTTATCGCTGCCCTGCCTGGCAGCACGGTCAGGTGCAAATGAATGCCTAGATTTATGCGTAATAAATTTCAATCTGTTGCCAACAAGACGCAGATTAAACGCAGCAGCAACAGCAGCGACTCCGACGGTGACCCTCAGTCTGGTGACTTTGGCAGCAAGGCATGCGGTCGACTTGGGGGTTTTGGCCGGGCGTGGCGGAGAGGCGATGGGGGCAGCCACTAGCTGCCGACCCTTGCGTGATAAATTGCAAGAAAGCTGCTTTACTGACCAGCACGATGAAGTGGCAAAAGAGATGAGCCAGGCAGAAACAGAAAATAAGAAAAAAAAAAAAAAAGACAACAGCAACAAAAACAAAAACAAAAGCGTTTTCTGTGGTAAGCGCGCTTAATGAACTCGAATATGCAAAGTGTTTGTATATGTGTGTGTGTGTGTGTGTTGATGGGTGTGGGGCATGAATTTAAGGCAAGCCACAAGCTGCTGCTGCTGCTGTTGCTGCGACTGCTGCCAGCATTTGGCTCATTGTCGTCGTCATCGTTGTGCTTGTGGTTAATGTATTTTTTTTAATGTTTTTTGGAAATGCGATTCAGGGCAATGCCTTGTTAAATGAGTTGTAAAAATGCCTGATGGCTACTTGAAGCGACTTAGTAAGTGGCACACTCGCCGTGGCAAGCCGTGCGGAGCATTCAGCTGCAAGTTGTTTATTGAATGCCCACATGGAATGTGTCTCGGTGTCTCGGTGTCTCTGTGTTTCTGCCACACTTTGACTGGCCATCATTAGTGCGTAGCTTTTGAGCATTAGCTGCGTGTATATTTTGGGACACATTTAGCGTCTCTCGATAAGTCACTTTTTTTTTTAGACCCATAACATTTGCAGCTGTTGCTGCAACTTTTCGACGCAGTCGTTGCCACTTTGAAAATTGCCATTTCCGTTCAATTTCGCTTGCAAATTAGAATTCCAGTGATATGCTCTGCGCACTCGTCATGCATATGGAATGAATGCTGCACAGACTTGGCTACACCACACCACACACACACATATACGCACACACACACACATACGTTATGTAGGCACCGTTTTGACATTTGTGCACAATTTGTTTTTGTCTCTTTAAACTGTTGCATTTTTCTCACTCGTTATAAAAAGCGCACATTGCTCTGTATATTTCTGTATATACCCTAAACTCAAAGATCACATGGGATATCAGCTAATTTAAATGTTTACAATTTACTATTACTAAACGAAAGTATTTCTTCCGATTCAGCATAATAAATAAACAATTGTCCTTGGCAACTGTCCCTTGAACTGTGCACAAATAGTTGAAATTTCCTAGTTAGACTAATTTTCATTTAAGAAACTAACTGCAAATCGTTAAAAATATTAACCTTAAAAAATAATAAAATTAAGTATTAGTAAATAAATGAAATGAAAAATAAATTAGAAGGTATTTTCAAGTCGATCAGCAGACAATAAATATCTAGTTTGTTTTTGTCTCTTCTATAAAACTTTGCCAGTTTTGCCAGCTCCCCCAAGCTAAAATTACATTCCAAAACGTCAACGATGTCGTCTGCCTGGCAAGAGTTTTGGCTTCTAGCTTCAGATTTTATTTTTTTTACCATTTTCTGGATGTGTTTCTGTACTTTTTTTTTTGCTATGCTTATGTTCTCAAATAAATACACATGTAATTTGGAGATTTGCATTTATTGTCTGCGAAAAGAAAAGAAAAATAAACGAAGTAGATAAAAGATATTGGGCTAGGTTCATGTTTTATTGGAATGCCTTATAAAGAGAGAGCGAAAATTTCCATTTCTTTACCAGCAATGTAAGGTTATCCAAGCTATGCGATCGAAAGTAATTGAAGTTCATTTTTGAACGAAATCTTAAAGATTTTCATCCCTTTTGCACAAAGTAGCCTCGATTATTCAATCTTAGCTCAACATGTCGCCGCTGTTGGCTTCCGTCGCAATCTTTTCCTTTATGTTTGGTTCCAAAAAAAACTTTGTAATAGAAGTTCACTTGGCTCGTTTACAATTCAGATGGCTGTAAACAATGCCAGCGGGCAATAAGCCCACAGCAGATGTGCGCTATTCGATTATCTCAAGCGAATGAATTGTCTTATTCGATTTTGCAGCAAGCAAACTTCTGACTCTAAAACATACATAAACAAATATATGTATGTGTGCTTGTTTTTGTACATATGTGTGTGTGTGTGTGTGTGTGTGGATATACCCGCGTGTATGTGTATGCCCAGCATCAATAGCTATTTGCATGAGTTGATTGCAAAACCTTAAAACTTGCCAAGACATATGTTGCACTAACGAAGCTATGCAGATTGGATTTAAACATTTACACAGCTCAACTTGCTCAATGATGACACCAGCTGAAATTAGACATGGAATCAAAATACATGTTACTAATATTTGTCTGCTTTAAATTAATTGCAAATTCACACAAACTAAGATTAATCCAAATCCAATAACCAAGCATATTTTCCCAAATTTACCCAAAAATATATGCTCACAATTGCCTTCAGACAAACCAGATGAATCAACAACATATTTCGCCAGTGTCATTGGAGCATAGAAGCGTTTTCTCAATTTCAATTGCAGACAGCGCAACGATCTCTACAACTGCCCCACCCTCAACCAACACCACCCCCCTTTCCAACGTCACCCCTCACCCATTTGCAGCCAGCGTGACACCCACGCGCCATTTACTGTTTGCTAAAAATGGCAAATTGAAATGGTAGATAGTAAATGGTTAGAGGGTTAGCGGGTTGGAGGGTTTGAGGGTTAGATGGCAGCTGGTAAATGTTAGACGGTGGAATTTGTGGAAAGGGAATGCCAAATATCAATTGGAATTTGTGCGCGCATCTAATGATGAAGACTGCTCCAACTGCTGCTAGAATCTGTCCGCGTCTGGATAACTTTTGCGTCAGCCTATTTATGTCAGCGGCTGCAGTACGCGCGTTTGGCTATTTTTGGCGCCAACGCCAGACGAGAATGATGTGTGTGTGTGTGTGGCACGAAGAGGTGCGCAGTGCAAGCACAATTGATGGGAAGCAGTTAAGAAGAAGAGCGCATTGCACCACAAAATAGAAATTATTTAATTTGCTGTACAAATGTGAGGCAAGACGATGCTGCCTCTGCTCCGACAGAGGCCACAAACTCATTGATGACCAGTCACGTGACCAGGCAACATCCTGCGTTTCTGCTGGCAATCCCTGTACATTTAATTTTTTTATAATAATGCCCATTAATGTGGGTGACTCACCTGCCGAGTGGTTGGCTGTTTGTGTCAGCGTGTGTATGTGGCTATGTGTGTGTGTTGGTGTGTGTGTGTGTGTTTGTAGATTGCTGAGCCATAAATCAAAGTGCCGTGACATAATGTCGATATTATGTGGCACATCTGCCAATGATTCGCAACGAGCAGAAACGAACGTAAAATGAAACGACTTTAAATCGAAAATAATGAATAGAAACAAAATGCCAAAGCAATCATAAATGTATAATAAATGCAACATTAAATCACAATTTGATAATCATAAATGTATAATAAATGCAACATTAAATTGTAATTTGATAATTTGATATTCCAATTAACCAGTTGCGGCCAGTCATTATGATTTGAGATCTGTTGCTGATGGCGACACACATTTCTCAACATGCTGACTACAATCAGCATTGTGTTGAGCCCAGTTGACCAATTCTCACTCGCATCAGTCTCTAGCTGAATCCTCAATGCAACGGCAACTGGCCAACTGGCCAGCTTACCAACGCAATTCATCTGGTTTGGCGGGCTGCTCATTGAGATTCGCGTGGGGCGTGCCATGTTGCAAATGTTGTTTCCCCTTTGCGTTGCATGTTGTTTTGCAAGTTGCATAAAATATACTCTGCACATAATTTCAATGTCAAATTAGCTTGCTCAAATGGTGGAGAGTCAGCGGCAGAGGAACTTTGGGGTAGAATAATGCAAGCTACTTGTGCAAATATTTTTTCTTTATATATTCCGCTCGAGGCTTGGAAACTTCAATTTGCATAATAAATGAAAATGCATTGAAAAGTGACAGCGACAGCTGCAGCTGCAGCTGCAACAGCAACAGCAGCAGCGGCAGTGGCTGCATTAAGTGCAAAGGCAGCGGCGCAAACAAATAAATCAATCAAGAGAGGGGTTAGAGACACTGGGAGAAAGAGGCAGAGGCAGGGCAAAGGCAGAGGCAGATGCACAAGAAAATGGCAACAAAGTCGAGAGCAGCGAGAGAGCGTGCAGCGCTTTTCAAATCGCTTCCGTATTGATATCGACAGGCATAAGGATAGAGAAAATGCCGGGCTTGTAGCGGAGTGGTGAGGGGTGCAGGCCAACGAGGCTAATAGTCGACACATTTGAGCCACTTAGATTTACACTCTGTCATTTGCCGAGGCGCCGTTGAGGCGCAAAAAACTTAGCATACTTATGAGGGCCTACAGGCTAAACTCGGGCAATAGGAAGAGAAAAAACCCGAAAGAGAGGCAGAAAGAGGAGAGAGAGAGAGAGAGAGTTGGCGAAAGACTGAGCAGAATGGCGACAAACTTATTGGAAAACGACAAACTCTTGAAAGCACTTGTTATGGCCACATACTTGAAGCCATTATACCACAACGGAACGAGCTTCCTGGCTGCTAAACTATTTGACTGTCTGACTGACTGACTGGCAGACAGACTGGCTTCACGCTTATCGAGATGCTGCTCATTTTCGGTTTCAGAGAGCATAATTATGTAAGGTATTTTGTACGTAGTCAATGCGTGAAAGCTACAACTCAAACTTGGCAGCTCGAACAGCCGAGGAGTCGAAGTCTCAACTGCGAACTGCGAACTGCGAACACAACTGCATTTCTGTGGAAGAGAATGGCATCTGCCTGTCAGTTAACACACATATTTGCTAACCTAGGGCAACGACACGACACAACGCTTAGAAAATCACCACATGCCATTCTGTTGCCTCCCCCCCTCCCTCCCCTCGTCGGCCCACATTGAAGACAGACGTCAGAAGTCAAGCGATGGGCGTCAGCGATGGGCGTCAGCGTCAGCAACATTTCAGCATCAACGTGACATTTTATCGTTTTGTACCGGAAATGTTTGCATCGATACATAGGCATCGATAAGCAACTCTGCTCGTTGCATTTGTATTTGTGATGTGGCGTGGCGTGGCATGGCATGGCATCTGTGTGGCTGCTGTTGCCTCCCAGCATTTTCATTCATTCATTTAATCATTCTGATGCATTGGCATTGTAAAGCAAACAAACTTGCAACAACTCGCAAGTATACAAATTCATCTGCACTTAGTTAATTTCTACAGCAAATTTACTTCAAAAATAATCTAAGAAAGTACTTGTCAGCAAATAAATAATGCAGCCTCAGTCAGTCAGCCTGATTCAGTGTTTCCTTTTGGGCCCATTCAAGCGTTCAATGTGTAGTAAGTCGAGTTGGTTCAATGAACCCTTCACCACCCATGAGAAAATTCATCTGAACTGCTCTGATGCTTTACAAAATATATAGATCCAATTTTAACTGCTCTGCTCTGCTCTGCTCTGCCAGCAGCCAAGGCTCTGTAACTAAGCATGTATTTTAAATTTGATTCTCTTAAATTCTCGTTGCTATTTAAATGTTGAAATGTTGAAATGTGTTAACTCAATGGATGCGAGTGTGGATGTTGTTTGTGAATGCGCAGTATTCGTCATTTAAATAATCAAGTAATCCTTTTAAAGTGCATTACAGCTTCCTCTTTTTTTTTTTTACTATTTTCTCTGAAGCGCTGTACAATCAAATTATTTGCATTTCATGTCACGAGACATTGCCAAATTTATCAGGTCTTAAGCAGCTTGATACATTTGCATTTTAAAGTTAGCTGGAAAATAAATTAATTTGCTTCATATGTAAATTATTTGGAAGTGTAGCCGAAATGTAGCCTTTGAATAAATATTTCGAATAACTAACAGTTGTGTGAAAAATTTAATTTAAACAATATATTTACGATTTGCAAATTAATTTTTAAACACATCCGAAAAGAAGCTAAATATCAAATAGTAATTTTGTTCTGCTACAAAATTGTAATTGGGATAAAAAGTGTTTTTTCTCAAGTTTTATGAGAGAACTTGTCCTTCATCGGCAAGAAGTGTCGCAAGTCTAAATAATTTGTGTGCAAAATACGCTTCAACAAATACGAGTAAAATATTCAATTCCATATTTATTTGCGGTTTTGTTAATAAATGAAAATAATTGTATTCAATCTAATTTAAAATACAAATGAACAAATATAATATTTGAATTCTTAAAGTGATGAGAGGAAGACAAGTTTGCAAGAAATGTTGCAGATGTAAATTAATCGTGTTGAAAATTGCAAATAATATTGAACATAACTTAATATATACAAATTATTATAACTATATATATATTGGAGATTTTTTTACAACGTTTTCGCTGTATAATTAATTCTAGAAAGCCGCAATCAAATTAGTTTGCATTTCGTTCTTTGACTTTGCTGTTTTGAAAAAACTGTGAAAAAATAACATTTTATGCAATGTATAAATAATTAGTTGATCTAAAATGACAGGTAACAACAATTTTAGAGTAATGGTCACATAAACAATGAGATTGAATAAATATGCAACAAATGTTGTTGTGGCTGTTGTTGCTGTTGTGGTTGTTGCTGCTGCATTGTTGTTGCAATTGCAAATGTCGCATAAATCGCCTGTCAATTATATGGCATTATCGTGTGTTTCGTTCATTGGTTGCATTTGCGATGAATTATTTATATTTAGAAGCATTTTCACATACGAACATTTAATATATATTTTTATTTATATATTTATAAACGGAGGTTTCAGCGCTGCCTATTT
The DNA here is from genome assembly GCA_035042365.1 of Drosophila dives. Taxonomy (NCBI): domain Eukaryota; kingdom Metazoa; phylum Arthropoda; class Insecta; order Diptera; family Drosophilidae; genus Drosophila; species Drosophila dives. The sequence continues at coordinate 8,923,585 of JAWNLJ010000443.1, read as the reverse complement.
ATCGTGAAGCGATTGTTTTGCTTGTTGCACTTTCGCATATAGATAATAATTGCTATGTTCCGAACATAATTTTACCACAAATCGCTGCAGCAAACCACCAACAAATACACACCCACACACACACACACACACACACACACGGCGTGTGCACACACAAATTGGCAAACATATTGCATACTTTTTCAGTTGGTTTAAGTTGCTTACGTTGATTAGCAATAGTCACAAAATTATCATATCACAGCCACCCACCCCCCCGGCGTGGGGGTGGTTCGACCACATCTAATTGTTTTAGCCATTTGCTGCAGTTTGATAACCAATAATAGACATGTTATTTATTTATTTATTTAGTTTTTGGCTTGCATTGTTGCATTGTTTGCTTTTAAGCCGTTATCTTCTAATTATTTACAACTAGCCGTATTTACGGCAAGCCCCCCAGGGTCGTTAGCCAACGTGTGTGTAATAGGCGTGTGTGGCTGGGTGTGAGTGTGTGTCTGAGTGTGAATGTGTGAGTGTGTGTGCGTGCACAAATATTTGGAATTTTGCATTTGAAGTAGAAACTAACTATTTGGAATGATGGTAGGCAAACAAGAAACGTTCAGAATCAAAATAATGCTTCGAGTTAATAACATTGCGAAATATTTCAACACGCTGCTAACAACAATAATAATAATAATAATAATAATAGTGTCAGCAAAGCACTCTTAATAATAAATAATAATTATTAGATAATAAAGTAATTGAATAAGAAAAATATAGACGATATACCAAATTTTAATTTACATGAGAAACTATTGAATTTAATTTGCGTTGATACTCAAAATTCTATATTTGCAGCGAGGAGGGAGTCATCATCGGTCCAACACAAAGGGTTGCCAGCTATTTGCAGGAAACAGAAGCTCTTTTCGCCTGACAGAATCATTGAGGTAATTTAAATGCTGCCCCGAAGCGGACTCCTATCTGGTGGTGGCGAGGCGGCAGCAGCCGACGCTGAGCCCAATCCGAGTAAAAGGATGTGGCTCAAGGAGAAGCTGAAAGCCGGCGACATTGTCTCGGCTCTTATTGTCAAGCGAGTTTCAAAAATTGGCTACTGGGTTAAAATTGGCACAGCGAATGGTATCATTGAAAAGCTGCAGCTGGTAGCAAATTTCAGCTACGATGTTGCAAAGAGTGTGCGTTGCCGCATACTCAATATTTGCAATGAGCGCCAGATTTACTATTTGAGCAATCGCAGCGAATATTTGAGCAATAGCGCCACTCATCACTCCAGACTGCACATTCAGGTGATGTGTTCACCGGCACTGTGGTCAAGTGCAAGGCCACCTATACATTGGTACAATTCTGTAACGGACTCAAAGGCGTGCTGTATTTGCAGCGCCTTAATGGTTTAATGGATCCCACCTTAATCGAGGGGCACACGACCAATTTCCAAATTTCAGCACGCACTATGGACCAGATCTTGCTAACGTTACCCGAGAGCAAGTTTCGTTTCGGCGAAATCTGTACCGTTGAGGTCACTAACATCTTAGACTCAGGTCTGGCAGTTAAAATCAGCATCACTAGCGACGAACAGGACGAATCAATGGCAGATTACCAGGACGATCAGACTGAAGATTTTTTCGGACTAATACCACTGCGTCTGCTCTCCGATCACGTGGATCTGCATGAGGCACATAAACGCTGTTTTTTCGACGGCATGCCCATCGAAGCGGCCTACACTCACGAGAACTTCTTTAGCATTTGCGATATTCAATATTTTGATACAAATGTAATCATGGATTGGGAAACTGTCAAAGTAGGCGATGTGCTGAGAGCCCATTTGAAGCATGTCACCGAGCAGATGATGGAGCTACTCGTGCCCTTGCGGAACTTTAACAAATTGGTGAAGCTGTACGTCAATATGTTGTGGCCGTACCCCTTTAGCCAGGAGCCAATCGTAATGGTGGCCGATCAAGTCTTGTACGTCAAGGTGGTGACCAAAACGTGGCTCACCAAAACGCTCACGCTGTCCGCCAAACTGGAAGATGTGTGGAGTGGCGAGCTTGCAGATACAGCCGATCTGGTGGTGAGGTAAGTGGCTAAAAAAATATCCAATTTTGAATAGTACTTATTAAAATTAAAAATACTTACAGCTATTTGAAGGAAATAGAATTTATCAGAGGTCGATTGAAAGTAATGGATGCACCCATTGCCAATTACGAAATGGGCGATAAAATAGTTGTTATCTTCAAGGGCATCGATCCGGAGACCGACAATTGGGTATATAATGTGGATAAACCTGATGCCACAACAGCGTTATTAATTGACAGGATGGTGAGCACATCTGCAAAAGCACCAGAAGTGGGAAGCAAAAAGCAAGCGGTCATCTTGTGGATTGACTATTCCAACGATATATTGATGATAAGCAACAGAGAAGTCGACATTAAGCACATTAGCAACAGCAGGGAGTTGCCTCAAAAACTAATTGGCAAGTCGGGCAACAAGGCCAAGGTGCTGCTCAAACTGGACACCATTGTGGTGTGCTTGCTTAGGAAGGGTGCCAACAATCCCCTGGTGCTTTGCCCGTTGCTTCTGCACCCCAACGATGTGAGGAAAACCGCCAGTGCTTGTCTGCAAGAGGGTGACTCTTGTTATCTGACATTTATTCACAAAATATTGCCGATTGCCGTGCCGGACACGGTATGGCGGCAGTGTACTGAAGCTATTGAGGGAAGACCCATCGAAAAGCGCAGAAGATCCTTTCAGGGGACTCAGGAGTATAGCGAGATATTCTTTGCAGACAAAAAAACGGCAACAAAGCAACCCAAAGAAAGGCCAATGTGCGGCAGGGAGGACAGCTCCTCAGACTACAGCTCCTCAGACTACAGCTCCTCAGACGACAGCTCCTCAGACGAGGATGAGATCAAAGTACGAAATCCAGGAACCATTGATGACTTTGAACGTGTAGTGCAAGCCGGGCCCAACAGCAGCAAATCCTGGATAGAGTACATTTCCTTCCTGTTGTCAATTAGAAAGATCGATAAGGCTTGTGAAATAGCTGGACGCGCCATCAAAGCAATTGCGTTCCGCGAGGAGCTTACAAAAATTTGGATTGCCCTAATAAAGTTGGAGCTCACTTATGATTCTTTCGATTCTGATGACGTGCTCAATGATGCACAAATCCAAGACGATCCCCTGGAGGCATACCTAGGCCTGATCGATGCGCTCACATCTGAGCGTCTTGAGATTCGTCCGATGAACACATTAGAAAAAATTTCGGACAAATTGCACAAGGATTTGAAGGTTTGGATATTGGTGGCTGAAAATTACTTCTCAGATTGGCTTGGAAAGGCGCATCTTGTGGAGCCAACGATGCGGACAGCACTCAACGTTTTGCCCAAAGAACAACGTAAGCACTTAATAGCTTTTAATCAATTAATAAATAAATATATTATTTTATTTCCATCTGGCAGACACTAATTGCATTGTGGCTTTCGCAAAATTGTTTGTCCAGAACAATGACATTGCGATGGCGCAAATATTACTGGATGAAGTTGTCACCTCATATCCAAATCGTGTCGATATTTGGGTGATGTACGTGGACCTGTTAATCGAAAGTGGATGGTTTAAAACCGCAAGGTGCGTTTAACAATTTGAACTTAATTAATATTGTATACCAATTGACTTTCTTATTATCACTTGTAGAAATGTACTTGAACGTGCTGTGCTGCTGAAGCTGAAAGCGAAACAGATGCTTGTCATTTACAAAAAGTATCTGGACTTTGAGCAGAAGCATAGCGAGGAGGAGAGTGCGCTATGAGCCGAGCAAAACGTCCAGATTCAAAATAAGGCGCTTAAAATAGGATTACAAATTTTTTTTTAAGGTTACAAAAATAAAAACTACAACTTCAGGAGCATGTCAGTAATATATATATATATATATTGTCAATTAAATTATTCTAATATCTAATTTAAATGAAGTGTGTTTGATTCTGGAATGCCTTCTTTTGTTTTAAACATATGTATATTATATATATATAGAGAAATAAATACAAATACAACACATATATATTGGGGAACAACATGAATGACAGCACCAAGATTGGGGGCTCCAGATCTAATGCCCAAGGTTGCATGAGATGCGTTCTATGTCAAGTATGATGACCCGCTGCCCAAAGGTTACAGAAAAAAACAAAAAATAAGTAAATAAAAATTTATGCGAAACTTTAATTTTGATTAAGTGACTGAAGGACAAAAACTGGAAACATGGGAATAGCAAATGCTCTATGATATATATATATATATATATAGCTTTTAGCTGCAGATGATAGTTATCACATTATATTCCGATAATATTCCATTAGAGTGAAACGCTGCTCACTTGATCCACTGTGATTTGTTGCTGTTGCACGATTACACACAAGATTGCCCCGCAACATGGCACGACTTTCCATCAGGCACACATGCTTCGTTGATTGCCTACAAAATGGGTCTGTGTCGTCCTGCCTGTCCTTCTTACTAGCCCCCCCACCCCCCTTGACGAAGGGAATCATCCATAAATAATTAAACAGTTTTGTGCTGTATAAGCATATCATAATGCGAGGCGCCTTAAAGGCCATCTATATCCACATGGCATCTGCTTGGGCTCCTTAGTCAGGCAACCGCAACGTGTCCTGCTTTCCTCTTTACCCCACTGCAAATGTGTGTGACTAAGTGTGCATGTGTGTGTGTGTATGTGAATGAGTGTTGCCATTTTGAACAAAAGCCCGCAAAGCTTTTTCTATACCCCTCCAGCAGCTCTGTCATCCTGGTCCTTTTTAGCCTACCCCTCTCTCCACCAAAAAGCGCTCTTTTATTTATTATTATGCACGCCAGCCTCAGATTCAGATTCAGCTACAGTTTCAGCTGGCGGGCTCTTTAGGCATGCTGTTTGCTGTTGTTGTTATTTTTGTTGTTGCTGTTGTGCCTGGCGCAGAGCCACAGAAATGATGCCACAAAATAATTTAAAAGTAATCAGGCAACAAATGTTTGCCCTGTTTTAGGCGCAACACATGAGTTGGGATCTCTGAATATGTCTCAGACATTGTAAACTGTTGGGTCTCCGTCACAAATACACACACACACACATCGCACAACTTACTAATTGCCATACACAATAAATTTATTAAAGACATTTTAAAGGTTACATTTGCTGTAAGCCTCTCAGCGTTTTCTCTGCACAAGGAATTTGTAATTAACAATTTGGCTAATTTGTTGGCAGAAGACAAGCAGCCAATTGCTTTAGAAAATCATTTAATTTTAAGTAGTTATCACTTGCAGTTAACATCAACAATTATAATTAGATGCCTGCAGCAGCAACCACTACTCGAGGATGCCACAATTATACAGTAAACCAAAAAAAAAAAAAAAAAAATAGCAGTCATCTGAGGCGGGAGAAGGATTACAAAACATATCCATTTAATGAGTTTTTCTTGTAATTATATTCAATGGAATTCAGATATTATTATTATTATTATTTTTTTTTTTATGAAATCCAAAGTAACTCTAGAACATTTTATAATTATTTTCCTTTTATTTAGCAAAACAATTAAAAAGCCCTTTTGAAATTTATCTGGCATTAAGCGAAGCCTGAATTTACACACTTCTTTTTCATTATAATTGTTTTTCCCTATCTTTCTCTATTTCTCTCTGTTTTCATCTGTTTTCTCTTTATTTTTCAATCTCTGTCTGTCTGTCTGTCTCACTTAATGAGTTTGATTTTCAATGCATTTCAAAAGCAATACTCAATTTTATTTTAGTTGGTAAATAGCGAATTGATATTTCTGAGAATTATATTTAAACCAAAGTCTGTGGATGCCAATTACCGTTCAGCAGCATGGCCAATGGGCCAAGGCTACTACCAACTAGCAGCGGGTTGACAACAATACGCAGAAATGTATAATTAGCGCTACTGGCGGACGTCCTCCATTGGTGCGAAACAGTGAACGGTGTATTTGGGGCAGCAACAGCCCCAACAGACAGCTGAACTGGGCGGGACAGCACCTGTTGAGCTGTTGAGTTGATGGAGCTGCGTGAACTGGATTATGTACAGTTCGGCTTGAGCCTCAACTGAAATTTGATTATGGAATAAAATACATAAGCAGTTTGACTTCCGCTGATTGAAGCCCGGAGACAGGGCGAGGCATAATGCATGAATACATTTAGAGAAACCGGGAGCGACATTGTAAAACGTCTGTCGTAGCTCTAAAATTTTTGGGGTCATCGGGGTTAAAATGATTGCATGAAATGGCCAGGCACGTACAGCAGTGTGCTCGTATGCGTGTGTGTGTGTGTGTGTGTGTGTGTGTGTGTGTGTGCGCTGTACATTATCCAATGCATTAATGTGCGTTCAGAGACGCATTAATATGCAGACTGATGTGTCGCCGATGGACAGACATACCTCCATGTCCACATGTATCACAAAAAAAAAAAAAAAAAAAAAAAAACAGAACTTGTGCGTGGCGGAAACAGACGTTGAGGCATTTAAGTGTCTATTTATTTGCGGCCTGACAAATTGAATTAAAACAAGAGCAAACTTGAGTGGCTATATTTTTTTTGTTAAACTAAAGCACACAACAAATGCACTTAAAATTTGCAAGATTTAAACAAGCGAATGTCAGTTGAGAATTGCTATGACAAATTTAGCATGAAAAACAAGCACAGCAACAACAGCAACAACAACAGCAACAACAACAGCAGCAACAACAACAACATCACACAGTTAATATGAATGGGCTACTCGAGACAATGGCAAAGTTGACTGGTGGCCAGGAAGGGGTCTGCACTTGGAATTGCTATAGTGACAGATGAGCAGGCGAGCAAAAGCAATTAGTTTTACTTTGGAAGCGCTCAAATGATTTAAATTTAATTGGGGTCAAGAATATGCACATGTCTCTGTGTATATATATTTATGGGTGTGTTGCTGTTGTTGTTGTTGTTGTTGTTGTTCGTGCCACACTGAGTGCAAAGGCTGAAGCTGAACTTGCATCCAGGACCGACGCAGAGTCCCAGCTCCAACCCTGTCCTCAAAATGCCGCGCTACATGCTGCTGCTGACATTATCTAATTAGGCAGAGGATTCAGCTGCTGTTGCTGTTGCTCCTGCTGCTGCTCCTGTTGCTGTTGCTGCTGCTCCTGCTGCTCCTGTTGCTGTTGCTACTGCTCAACCTGCGTAGGACATAGGACAGGACGCTGCCGCACTGCTAGTGGCAAATGCAACCGACTGGAAATGCAAAGCTGCAATTGAAATTTAAGCGCATTTTGGTGCCCCATGATGATGTTAGGGTAATTGAGCGCTGCCTATTAGCTATTATGTGGGGCAGCAACCAGTGATCACTCTCATAAAATATAAGTACAGCTGCAGGGGCATATTGGCTATTGAATTGAACTGAACAAATATATTCGATTCGAGCAAATACAAATGCTGAATTTAAATCAGTTTAAATGATGCTTAATTTGATGATTTAAAAGCTGATTTAAAATTAAAATAAGAGCATTAATTATTAATTATTAATTAATTAACAAATACAATTTCAAATTGGTTTGGATTTGTGGAGATGTCTGCGATGCCAAAAAGATAATATATTTTTGAGCAGCGCAGAGAAAATTTAAATCGTACATTGACATATAAACACACACATATACACGCACGTACACACACACGCACACACACACACACACACACAAGAAAGAATCTCGTATTTTTGCTAAATATTATGTTTAATTTTAGCTTATCATTTTGTCAGCCACTTAATTTAATGAGTTTTGAAAGACGAATTTGAATGTGTATAATTAGGTATATATATATATATATATATTAGAAATCCACTTAGCGAGCTCAGCCTCAAAATGCCATTCGATTTGTTAATTAAGTAATTTAGGCAAATGCAAGTAGAGTTTGCAGCAAGTGTTCCACTTGGTCGACTTGTGATGGCTTTAAATATTAAGTGTGCTGCCAGAGAAACATAACGAGCAGAAGCACACACACACACACAAATACACACACAAACACACACACACACACACATAGGCAAATGTGGTAAGCAAATGAAAACAGCGGTAACCGCAACATTTTAGTTGCATTTGCAACGTTCGCCACGAGAGGCAACGCCACAAGCACCAAGGACATTTACCTAAATTAAAGCTAATGAATTGCCTCTTCGCGTTTGCAAGGACTTGCTACCGTACCTCAAAACTCCCCCCGTCTGCCCCAAACCACAATTTCTCCCACCCCCACACCTCTCCCTTCCGACAGTTCCCTTTGACCATTGTTTCCGTCTAACTGCCGCAGCATCAGTCGCCGTTTGCCACATTGGCCCACTGCTAGTCTTCTGTTACCATTCCCCACACCCACTCCTCGACGCCCAACCCAACGCGCCACTTGTCCTGCCCCCCCCCCCCCCCCCCCCTGTGCAGGAGCAGCCACTTTGCTGTCTGCTTTAATTTGCATTGCACTTGTGTATGTTTACATTTTTTATTTCATTCATTTTTACTCTTGTTTCGCCAGCTTCTCTCTCTTCCTCATTCCCTCACACACACACACACTCACACACACACACACACATACACATTCCTTCTGCTTCGTCTATTTTGCTTTTTGTATAATGAATAAGTGCATTAAATAGCAACGGACACTGCAAATGACTGAAGGAATGCCAAGCTATACACCAAAACTGTACACACACACACACACACATACACACACACACACAAGCACACATATTCATATAAATAAATGTGCTTAAGTGGGAGCTGGTGGATCAGCGGGAAATGACAGTTGTGGAAAACCACCCAACTGAAGAGTAAAAGAAGACAGGGAATCACAGCAATGGTTAATTTTCTAGTTAGCTTACAAATTTCTTAAAGATTAGTTACAAAAAAAAAAAATGAAAACAAATCATAAAAATTGCATATATAATTTAAATGTAAAATTTATAAAGTTTTGTGCTCGGCTGCCTACTGGGAGAAGTGATGCGAACTTTCAGCAAATGGCCAAAAACATGTCTGAATCGAACACCTCAAATTTCAACTGAACGACCAAAAGATTGGATTGCAATGCATCCATTTGTATTTGGCCAAGCGAAATTGGGTTTTTCTCTTCTTCTGTTTTTTTGCCCCAAAAATAGTTGTGAATTGTATCCAACTCGCCAAAGCAAAAATGATTGTCCATTTGCTGCGAGTTGGAGTGGCGCTCATCCTTGTGCATCCAATTGCAGATTATCTTTTTCAACGGCCAGATTGCACTACATCACAGAAGTGTCAGTGTTTTAAATACTGTCTGCAATTGGCATAAAATAATAATAAATAATATTATAATAAACTACATAAATAATACAAAATAAATAGTAATAATTAAATGCCACAGTTTTTAGCCCGGCTCAGGCAGTTGCCATATTCCAGATATTTCTTAAACCAAAAAAAAAAGAAACCTTAAAAAAAGGCGGCAAATTTTAACGATTTGTCTAAAAATATATATCATAGATAATTTCTTTCACCTAATTATAATTTTCGATTTAAAGTTTAATTTGAAAGTTGTCCAATTAATAATAAAATAATAAATGTTAAAGATAACAAATTTATCATCCTCATTTATTCATTCATAAATTTATTCTTATTCTGCTGACTTCAATGCAGAAACTTAAACAAGTGCATAATTTTTTAGCATTATACAATTTAATATATATATATATTAGTATATATAATTATGGCTTTACCTATCTTTTATAAGGTTTATCTTTGCTTTCTGCTCATTTTATTTTTTTTTTTTGCAGACTCCACTGCGAAGCGGGTGGCACAAATAATTGCCTGAAATTAGCGCAGCACTTGGGCTTGGCACACGGGCAGAGAGAGAGGGAGAGAGTGCGGGATGGAGAGAGAGGGTGGGAAAGAGAGGGATACAGTGACCCTCCGTTACGGCAGCTGGAAGTGTATGTGGATACAGACTGTGGAGCAGCCCATTGCCAGTTGGCAGCAGCATCAGCATTTGCATCTCCATCTCCAGCTCCATCTCCATCGCCATCTCCAACTGCATCTCCATCTGCATCTGCATCTGCATCAGTGCCTCGTTACAAGTACTTTATGCAGTAATTATACTACTTGTCTCTCGAATGCTGCTGCTGTTCTTGCTGCATTCAATTACAATTTTTATTTAGAGTTTGTTTATACATATTTAACTGTGATAACGAAGTGAGTGTCAAGCTGATTGTCCGTCCTTATAAACCCAACTCGGCCCAAAAGGGCTCCTTTACTTCTGCTACAATTTATTTTGACCTAGGGTATGAGTCAGTCGGTTTTATACGACGGCAACTTTGCTTGTTTATTTTCTGTTGATGCTGATAAAAAAAAAAATGATGCTGGCAAAATTCACATGGCATAAAATTAAATAAGTTTATCTGAGACGCAGCAGTGGCAAAAGCAGCGTACTTGGCACATTATTCATATATTCACTTCTTGTGCATCATTCTAAGCCCTGATTTGGCCATGTTCCCCATTGGCCCACCCGCAGCTGAGGCGCCTCGGCCATTATTCCACCAGCCGCTGCACAATTTCTGCAAAATTGATGTGCCCACGCCAAACGAAAAAAGAAAAACAAACAGGAAAAAATAAATTTGCGCTGCATCACCGATTATTATATACCCTAACAAAACTGAACTTGACTTATTTATTTTTTTTTATAAGCGACGTGAAATTTGAACAATTTAAAGAACTTCAAAACCTGTCCAAGTCTGGCTTAATACACAAAAAATATTATTTCCTTTCGAAAAAATATCTCGTAAAGTAGAGATCAGGTGGCTAGTGATGCTGATCAAGACTGAATATAGCTTAACGGGGCATGAACACGTCTCCTTTGGGGCGTCACAGACAACACAACAAAATTGTAATGCCACGCAGGGGCATGAAAAGTGGCAGAATAAAAATATACCCGGCTAAGGCGGGCGCAATAGGAAAAATTGTAAACATTAATTTACTGTCCATTTCCGCTGGCTTTTGATGTGCTGGCTGCTTCAGCTGCACTTTCAGCATTTCCATTCCACATACATGGCATGCATGTATGTGTGCTTATGTATTTATTTGGAGTCATCTCTTTGCGCCAACTTTTTAGCTCGAGTGCTTATTTATTTAGCCCTCGCCCCCACCCCACCCCCTGGTAAATGGTGTACCTACTTGAGGCGACGTTTCTGAAGGCCAGCTAGCAACTGAGTGTTGCAAGCAAAATCCGTGCAGTGCCCCATGCAGCAGCGTTGAGTGCATGTGGGTTACATCAATAAACAAGCGCTTAATTCTGAGCTGGGATTTGCCCCACACCAAAGTATGAATTTCAGCAAATTTTACTTTCTTTTCTTGCTTCTTGAATATGCTTTGAGTCTTGCAAATTGACTTATTTAAAAATAAAAAAAAATGATTTATTAAATTTATAAACAATTTATTTATAAATTAAATCCAATTCACTCTTACTTTATTTATTATTACTTTGTCTTCTACTCAATGCAATTTATTAAAATAACAAAAAAAATAAATAATTTTGCATTAATCAGTATTATTTATGTCAGTCACTTATTATAATTAACATAAACACACAATAAAATGAAAGTTTTTTAAACGTCCATTAATTAAAAAATATAGATATTTAGAAAACAAATTTTAATAATTATTATAATTTCAATTTACGCTTTATTTGATATGTGCATTTGAAATTAGGGTAATCGCAAACCCATTCAATTTTACACAATATAAAATTCAACCAACCACTTTCCTATCACAAAATCACAAATTCAAATGCAAAATTCAACTAATTGATCAAGCAAATTGAACTCTGAATGTTGCAATGTTGCAATTGCCCATTAACAAGAATTCCACAATGTCAACCAAATAACTACCAAAATGTGCATAATGCAATCAATACAAAATTATTTGTTGATGAGATAATTACGCCTCGTTATATTAACTCGATTAGGTAAATTAATTTAATAAATATAATTTCTATGATTTTGATATACTACCGAAACTTACCCGCACAAAATGTTCTGTGGCACACTTCAAAATGTCGCACACCAATGTGAGTATAATTTTGTTTTTTTTTTTTTTTTTAAATATTATTGTTATTTTTTTTTTTTTGGATTTAAGTTCACTCACTTGGCGACGCACACAAATTCCATGTGCGCTCAAAAGCGCGCTTTGAACTTTCACCACACGCGTTGCAAGAAACACCACAAAAAATTCAATTGCCCGTTGACAAAAAAAAAAAAAAAACAAATTAATTGCAAAAAAACTGATAGAAATGATGAAAACTAAACATAGACTTTATGTGCCTCCGATTATTATAAAGCAGTCGCTTAGTAAAACTCTAATGCCGCACACACGCTGCGAAATATTACGCAAAATGCTTGGGTTAGCAGTGACTCGCACTTGCAACACGTTGTGCCGACTGTGGCCGTACCGCAGCAGCTGAAAAACGCGCAAAGACTGAAGCGGCAGCTGCCACTGAAGAATTCAGTGGCGGCGGCGGGCACTCGGCCGGCGTGACGACGAAGATGCCAGCAAGCCGAACAAGCGAACAAGCACAGCATCCATCCGCACGAGGCACGAGGCAAGTGGCACGAACGGCAGCGTCACATCGTGCCACCGCTTGTTGCAGCAACATCGCCAGCCGACTAACAAATGTTGCCGACTGGGAAATTTGAAAATTCACGCTGCGGGGGCAGCCTTTTGCTTTGACTATTTCTGTTGCTGTTGGTGTTGCTGCTGTTGTTGTTGTTGTTGTTGTTGCTGTTGCTGTTGTCGCTCACGTGTGCGCGTAGGTCAGTGACGCTTCGCTTCGCCGGGCTGTTCAATTTATTTTCACGCCGCGTCTGCGTCTGTTTGCTGTTTGTTTAACAATTTCCCTTCGCTTTTGACATGTGCCACGCGCCTCTGCTCGTCTCACCTCTCTTTTTTAACTGGCGGATGCCAAGTTTCTGGACGCCGGAGCATCACTGGCAGCTCGCGGACTCGCATATATTGCTAACAGATGCCCAAGTAACAGCAGCAACTTCACAAGCTCAACAACAACATTTGCACATGCAAACCCAAAAATAATAATAAAAAAAAAAAACACCTTTAATTAAAATAGAAATAAAAATCTTTGAGTCGAGAGCCGAACTAGGAGACACCATAAAAATAAGCTGTTTATTTTATTATTACTTATTTGGGGCCGAACTGATTGGTCTATTGTGCCCCCTTTCGAGCTTATAGCTCCTCCATCAAACCCAGTTCCTGAACGAATGTCAGGATCTTTGATGGGTCGAGGGTTGCTATGTATTTGACATTCACAGCATGCATCCCTAGGATGCTGCATCTTCTCCTGGCAAGGGCGATGCATCCCGTTAGGATGTGAGTTGAAGACTCCTCCTCGATCTCACAAAACCTGCATTGACTGCTGCTACAGATACCCATTTTGGACAGGTGGACAGTAGACCGACAAGTATCCTTAGCCTATTCCTGCCCATGGATATTATTTGCTTAAATCGTTTATGATTATAGCCGCTTAAAAGACATTTGGCTTGTCGGAGTCCCGGTGCTTCCTCCCAGCTCCGCAGTCTCCTTTGTCTCTCTTCATTCCTGAGTTGCAGCCGTATTGTGTGTTTGCCTATGCCACAAAACGGTTCAGGCCCTATAAGGGGCCTCTCTGCACCCATTCTCGCCTGCTCATCCGCTGCTTCGTTCCCTGTTCCCTGTGCCCGGGGTCCCACCTTAGGGTGAGCCTGTTGTAATCCTCGAGTTGGTCAAGCTGGAAACGAAGCTTTTATATGCATTAAATCAAATAAACCACAGATTCTAATATTGAGGAGCTGCAGGTGCTAAATATTTTATTTTAAATATTTACGCCCTCTTCTATAGATTTTTTTTAATTTTTTTTTTTTATTGACATCTTAACGATATACGATAATTGATAATCCAATTTTATCTGGCTCTGATAGTCTCTGAGATGCGCTTATTGATGCAGTCGATCGACTCGGCTGTTGATGCTTCTCTAGAATATATTTACTTTATGGTGTCTAACATCTTTTCTGCTGCCTGTTACACACTTTTGGCCAACCTGATTTCATGGGTTTATGGTATAAAACAGCAAAGTAAAAAAAGAGTATATGAGCAGACGATGAGCACTTGTCTTAAAAGCAATTCCTTACATGTTTCTGTGTATCATTTTGCACAGCACTGTAGATTTTTTTATTAATTTAAGTATATACAGATAAGCTAAGGATTGTGTAATTTTTCCAATTTAAAACTCTCCTAATTGCAGTTTATTCGATAAACAAGTATTATGTATACCTGTGCCATCTATATAAATATATAAAAAATTAAGACTGATCAAAGGGATAATTTCAATTCATGTGTACACAAATTAACAGACTTATTGCAACAATTCTGTGCCACCAGTTAGCAAACATGGCTGAATAGAATCTTATCAAAGTATTGCTGCTTCCAAACTGTTCCAATATGCAATGAGTGACTTTAGTTAAAGTTTTGATGGATTTGTAGACCAAAATTTCAAATCCAACTGGTCAACCTTGATGCGCCTTGGATAAAAGCCTGGCATTGTGTATTCATACGCAGGTTTCACTGTATTGGGGTTAACTTTTGGGGACGCGAGCACGGCATTAGCTAATGATATTTTGGCCCCTAAGCTGGCTGCACAAACTTAATTATGGCCAGCATTAAAAATGTAACTGTCAAACCAGAGCGACAGTCCTCCAACACAAAGACAAACACATACACACAATGAGACAGCCGACAGGCTGCTTAAAAGATATGATGTGTGTGTGTGTGTGTGTGTATGTGTGTGTTTGGTTGTGTTTTCGTTGCACAATGAACGGTGGCCCTTCCATTGCACCGCCAAACCGCAGCTGTGGCTGCACCACCACCAGCTCCAGTGGCTGCTTATGCCGAAACATTTGGATAACTGGGTCACAAGGATAGCCATTAATTTATAATAATTTCAACTAAGATTTCACAATTTCTTTGGCACAACTGCTTCCCATACCAACACACTCTTTCCCTCTCTATCTCTCTCTCTCTCTCTCTCACTCGCTCTCGCTCTCGCCCTGTGTCGCTCTGTGCCGCTGCTGTGCATTTGCTTTAACAATTTTCGCATTTTCCATTCATCATTCGAGCAGCTGCCAAGCAAGCATGCCCCGACCAACAATGCAGCAAGCAGCACCCAACCAACACCTAACCAGGACGCAACCAGCAGCAGCAGCAGCAGCAGCAGCAGGAGCAGCAGCAGCATCACTGGCAATGCCACTGTCAGCGCCCGCAAAAGCAAAGTCAATTTCGCGCACTTTGCATGCCCCGCCAGGCTGCCGCAGCAACTGTTTGAGTTGGCAATTGCAACGAATGGAGCAGTTGTAGTTGTACCTCGAGTCGTGGCTGGACCAGAAACACAGCCCGCATACATACCCAAACACTGGCTCTCGACCAGAACTGGCTCCACTTTTGGACTCCCCCGTGGAGCGTATCCCAAACCCCCTTTCAAGAAACGACGACCTGCTTCCATCCACAAGGCAACGCACCATCAAATTTACAAGCGCAATGCATCAATCACTTGACGCTCAAGCGGTTTCAAGATGAACCAGTGCCAGGGATCTGGATGATAGAGGCTGCTGTGTAGAAGGTATGGTGGGTTTGGGCTGTGCGGAGTGGTGTGGGGAGGGTCACTGGTGCCTTGGCGGTGGCGGCTGCGCTTTTCGCTGGCCCAAAAGAAACAAGACCAAGAGAAAACAAAACAAAATAAAATATAAAAGAAAAGAATAGAGAAAAGAATAGAGAAAAGAAAAGAAAGCCCAACCCGTTGGCCAATTTGACGTTAAGATGGAATTTGTGAAAAATTCATCAAATTGACTACGGCGCATTGCTCATTCAAAAGGCAAAGACAAAGGCGAAACCAAAAGAGAACCGCTAAAAAAAATATACATAAGGCGGCCAAAACTTCGCGGGCTAAAAGGGATGCTAGCCAAAAAAAAAAAAACAAAAAAAAAACGTGTGCTGCGGGAAGGTGTGCAGGATTAACGATTGTCATGTCTAGAGATAATTCAGTTATTCGCACCTTGCATAATGCAAACAAATTACAAAAGATGATTTCCACTTTTGGCAACAATTTCCCCCACGCAACAGATTCAGCTAAGAGAGGAAATTTCCCCGACATCGCCACACTCTTTGTTGCCAAAAGGGCTCGTCTTGCCTCAATAGACACTTGGCATTTAAGTAACGTAAACAGTTGACAACTTAATTGGGAACAGTTTGAAAATTAAATAATATTCGAGTTACTTTTAGCTAAGTAAAAGAACATAAAACTAAATTCATCGTTGAACAAAATGCAAAATGATTTATTTTTATTATTTAATTTGTTGCTTTAAAGTTAAATGCTACTAGCTTAAATTAATTGATATTTTTTGGCATATATATACAATCTTATATAAGCATAAACAATTGTTTATTTGCAATATAGCCAAATACAATTTTTTATTCCGTCGCGATTTGTTTTCAGGCAGACCCCAAGTCAAAATTTGTGCTAAGTTTAACGAAAAAAATGCAATATTTACACAAATAAACAACCATAATGAGTTTTAAATGTTCTTGATTTGCCGTTAGTTCTCAATGCGTTAGTTGGCCATGTTGCAAGCTTTAAATGTTGCCACAAAAAAGCTGAGAGCAAACGCTGACAAAATGCGCTTAATATGAGAGAATTTCCCCAATTTGTGTTGCTTGGCTTACTATTTTGTCTATTGTCATTAACCAACTTACTTATTGACTTACTTATGAACCTGACCTCACACATTGCCACTGATGTCGTGCCCCCTATCCGCCCCCCAAAAGCGTGTTCTGTCTGGGTGTGTTGCCTTGCAGGCCAAGCTAAGCCAAAATAAGAATTATACGCGTGGCGGGGGTGTGTCTGTGTGTGTGTGTGTGTGTTTGTGTGTGTGTGTTAGTGTGTGGCTCCTTTTCTGGTTTATGGCTCGTATATCACGCGAACACCACGCAAATTGTGCTCAAAATAGACTAAAACCCAATTGCGTTTTCATTGCCAACCATTTTTTTTTTTTTTTTTTTTTTTTTGTTGCCCTTGTTGAAGTGTTGGAGTTAAATAAAATGTTGCATACTTCATGGTGCTGTCAAAGTGATAAACAGCAAATGTCCCCTTTCCCCCCCTATCACTCTTTCTCTTGCTGTGTCTCTCTACTTTTCGTGTGTGTGTGTGTGTGTGTGTGTGTTTCCAACACTTTGTGGCTTTGTTTTGACTTTTATACTTAGTTCGTGTTTACTGCGGCAATTTTTTGTTGTTGTTGTTGTTGTTCTTCTTCTTCATATAGCCACAAGCCCTGCTTAAGTGTGTTTACATTCATGTGTGATTCTCTATGTGTGTGTGTGTGTGTGTGTGTGTTGCCCACACTTTAACCGGATTATTAATGCTTGTCTAGCTGCCTCAAATTAATCAAGTTGACCATTCATTCATTCATTCAGCAAACTGACGACGAACTAAACAGAGCTTGACCAAAGCAGCCAAGACACATGGCCATGAAAACTTAATTAGTCTTTAGTGCAAGAATACACACACTTAACTCGTACACACACACACACACACACACAACACACACACTTGCAAATAGTGCTCGTATATGTTTTGTTAGCATTTTGGAACATTGGCAAAAAAAAAAATTTGGGTGTTTAACGCTATTTAGTTTTGTTACTTCATTCCATTTGGCCATATATATATATGCATTTATATAAAAGGATATTCCATATAGCAGAGTCAGTATAATTGAGTTTTATATCACTGTGGAACCTGTTGTTGTGGCATGCCTCAATGGCAACAATATTATATTCATAACAATTTGTAACTTAAGAGCCACATAAATTGTTGTTGTTGTTCTATTTGTGTGTTTGTGGTTGATGTTGATTGATTAAATTTGATTGATGTAGGTTACAAAATAATAACTTGTGATTTATTGCCGCAAGTGGTGGTGGTGGTGGTGGTGGCATTAAGAAGTGTTTTGTTGTGGCAACATTCTGCTGCCTGGACTCATTAGCAGCTTGGTTAACTTAGGCCCAATGACTTGGCCATTGTCTTGGCATAAAATACAATTTATTTATTTTTTTGCTGACATCATCACGTGACCATTATGTTAACGGAAATTATTACACGTTTTGCTAACTACAATTAATATTTGAAAGCAGTCAAAAACTTAGATTCGAAATACTTATAATCGAAATAATATAAGCGATGATATCGAATATAGTTTTTAATTACAAACAACATTTTTGACAATTTTTTAATAAAATTTAACATTAAGCTTTGCTATGTATATGATATAATAACTTCTTTGGGGATATCAATTTTATAAAACGAATCGAATTTAGCCACAAATTTTTGCACTTTTAATTCCTAGAATTTTAAAGGCAAAGTAGTAAAAGTGTCTGATTGGGATTATTATTATTATTATATATATTATTATTATTATTATTATTATTATTATTATTATTATTATTATTATTATTATTATTATTATTATATAAATATTTCAATTTAATTTAACTAAAATGCATTGAATATTTAAACTTATGCAATCAAGTTGTCATATAAAGTTTCAAACCAAACTATTACAATTAAAAAAAGATTTAAAAAATGGCATTTATTAAATTTATAATTATAAATATAAATATATATTTATAAATTTATAAATAATTTATTATTAAAATATCCGTATTGATTAAACGATTTAAGTGTAGTAATTTTGTCAATATTTTAAAAAAAAATTCAGTTTGTATCGGTACAAAGGGTTTTTTTTTGGGAGTTTTTTATGGAGTTATGATGGCCATATGGAGCGGCAGGACCAAGCCGATAAGGATCTGTAGTGGCAGCTAACTCAGTTGTTTGCTTTAAGAATCCGCACACAGCTTAGCATGGGCATGGACAAGGGTGAGTATAAAACCCAAAAAAGCTGCCAACTTACTTTGTTTCAGGAGCAAATATTTGCTTACAAGGTAAGGTAAGCTTCGGTTCCATTAGTTCCAGAGCGTGTCGCTTGAGTTTGACGAGCATTTCCGGGCAAAATGAAATGAATTTTTGTCCAATTTTGTGGGCATTAACCGGGACGGACTTGGACGGGGGCGCAGTAGTATTGGAAGGGGGTGGTGGGGGGGGGGGGGGTGGATGCCAAGCAAATGTACAAAAATATAGCCAGACACTGACACTGCGTACTGTCGAGTGGTTTGGAGGGGTGTGGGGCGTTGGGGGGGCCGTTCAACAAAAAAAAAGCGCTGGAAGCGCCAAGCGTAACAATATTTGTTGTCACTTTTTATTTAATACACTTGCCGGCGCCTGAAATTGCGCAAACAAAAAATGTCGCGTTGTAAGTGACGAGCCGCGCGTCCTGAAAATGAAATCATTTGAGGTGTAAAACGCTTCAAGTCATTTGCTTCCTGCTGCTGATGTTGCTACAGCCACTGCCACTGTTGCCTGCCACTGCTGCCTGCCGTTGCTGTTCCTGTTTTTGTGGCTGCTTCCTGGTCAAGAGAGAGGCCCGTCAAGTGGCATTCAATAAATAACTGTAAGGCAGCCATTTTCATTTTGCGTTCATTTGTTTTGGCGCGACAAGCAAACAGAATGAAAACTGCCTCTGTTTTAACCTTAGCATCAGTGGCAGCCTCATCCTCAGCCTCATCCCCAGGCTCAACCTCAGCCTCAGCTCTGGCAGGCGCATGGACAATAATTGGCATTGTCCAAGGTACTGTTGCTGCTGGACAGAGCAGAGCCTCTGTTACATTTCCAGTTTCAGTGGCGTTCCTCAATTTAGGCCCATAAATTTACACGCTCAACATAAATTTATGCTCCTCCGCCCCTCCCGGATCGGTGCCATGCACCTGCGGCTTGATGCGAGCCGGTCTAGGTCGGCTGGCAAGGCTGGCCGGGTCGGGGGGAGGTAAAGTGAATTATGTGGCCATGCACGAAGTTCGAACAAAGCACCAAAATAAATCGAAAAACTTTTTATGTGTATTAAATAAATTATTTTGAATATTTTTTCTTAAATTTTATTTGAAGTGTCCAGCAAAATGTGGGAAGTGAATGATTGCGAATAAATTTGGTGTTTAGCGAGCCAAAGTGCGGTTCAAATTAAAATTAAAATTAAATGTCATTAAATTTCCAAGTATATAAATATATATGGATATATAGAACTGGAAAAATATTGTGAAATTTAATTGAAAAATTGTGAAAAAATGAAAAATAATTAATATAATAAATAAATTATATTAATTATATCAAATTTCTTGGTACATTGCAAAATATCTTTTTATAAACATTGATATATTTAATAAAAGAATTGGATTATTTTTGGAAATACTTTCATAAAAAAAAACTAATCGATGAATCATCGAATATGAATGCTTTTGAGTTAATCACAAGATCATTTATTACATTATATGGATGTAGATGATATCTGGAAGTACATACAAATGTTAAGACTAATACCTGATTTCTCTGAGTATATTATTTTGTAGGGTATTCAACAAGTCAATAAGTGCTCGAGAAGCATTTGCAAGCCCCAAAAATGAGTTCTTCCAATTCGCCGTGTGTACTTATGCAAATTTTTAATGGGTGCAAATAAAGCAGTCTGAAG
The DNA here is from genome assembly GCA_035042365.1 of Drosophila dives. Classification (NCBI taxonomy): domain Eukaryota; kingdom Metazoa; phylum Arthropoda; class Insecta; order Diptera; family Drosophilidae; genus Drosophila; species Drosophila dives. Next base: position 8,902,920 of record JAWNLJ010000443.1, on the reverse strand, counting down.
TTGCCCAGCCAATCTTTTCCGCCATAAATCTGCACCAACAGCAATCCCAAACCGAATTCCAAGCGGAAGAAAAAGATACACATTGTTATTGTTTAAAGTTCCTTGCAACTAACCATTGACCTGGTGGCCACGGATAAACGCCAAACTAGAAAACAATCAGACAATCACCACACACACACACACACACATGAACACACACAGTAACACACACACACAGGAACACACACACAGGAACACACACACAGGAACACACACACAATACCTCGCTTACAATTTGGTGAATGATTCGGAAATAGGCGTGGTTTCAGTTACAGGCTGCACTTTTAGCTGGACACAAAAGGCCTGTAATTGAGTGAAGCAGGAAAACAGAATTTGAAACTTGCATCTATGGAAGGTAGAAATCTGTATAGTTCGGCGGGATTCGGGAAACGGTGCACTATGTTACATTTGATAGCCGTGACGAAGCAATCACATATTTCCCCATCCCATCGCCCAACGCCCATCGCATTGCTGGCATAGACCAAAAAACGACACAACCCAATGCGGCGTCAATTTTCAATTGAAACTCGAATACCTTGTAAATATATTTTCAAACCAATTTCAAAATTGCACCACTAGCCACCACAGCTGGCCGTAGCCAACAGCACCACCACATTCACACAACACACCACAAAAACACTGTTCCCCATCCGATATCTAGTAAATAGTCATAATTAATGAGCGTGATTTTCCAGAATTTACACACGAAACATTCAAATCCAAGTCCAATCCCGCACAGCAATTAAAGCTGCTCTTCTGTAATTTTAGTTGTTGTGTTTTTGTTTATTGTTGTTTGTGTTTTATACCCCGAAACCGCTGAAAATTTATCAAATGTTTATTATGAAGCGGTGCAAATGCATTTCACACACACACAAAGTCTGGCATTTTTCGACAAAAACATACAAAAACATATTTCCATATATTTCCTGATCAGCATCAAAAGCTAATTCGACGAAACCATAACATATTCCTTGCTGCGTTTTGCATCTGGCCGAAGGGGGATATCCTTTAATTAGATTTCAATGTTACTGCCAAAATGTGTGCAAAATGTGGTTCGAATTCAATTCACGATGTCGTTGACTTTTAGTAAAATATTAGCTTAAACAAAATAGAACAAATATAAATAATTTTGCAAGCATAAAGAAAATAACTAAGTGAATCAAACCAGTTTGCCACTTTGTTTATTATATAAAATGTCAAAAAAAAAAAAATAAATAAATCTAAGACTTGTGAAACTTCCTTCGATTCTACTAAAGAATATAAATTTTAATAAAATTATATGCGTTATTTACTTTATTATAAAATTACAAAAGCTATGCAAATATTCAGGACATTCAATTTACAATAAAAGTGGCAGGAAACTCGTGTTGCACATGTTGCACATTGCACAGTTACTTACCAAGCAGCAAAGTAATTTTGATTTCACTTGTGCCACATTTGTTGCATATTTTTGTTGCATAATAATAAATAGTTAAGAACTACAAAATTGCTTGACATAAGTCGTGGTCATATTTATTTGCTGTCGCTTGTTTATTAATCTGATGTGTCGCCTGTGTAGTCCCACAAAAGGCCAAAATTGTTGGAAAATTGAATAAGTGTTAATTGAAAATGTCCCGAACATCGAAAGTGCTAACTATGACATCAACAGCAGGGGACATTTCCATTCACATTCATATTTACATTTACATTCACATTCGCATTTACATTTACATTTACATTCGCTTTCGCAATAGCGGCACTGACGAGAGTAACGTGTCCCGTTGGCCCCCTTGTCCACTGTAGCGTTGGGAGTGTTGTCTGCCTGGTTACCAGTTGACAGTTTCCGCTTCCGCACTCCGTCCCGTTCCCTCTACTCAGTCACTGTCTCATTCTCACTGCTATTCAGATTCTTCTTCGTTCTCCTTCTCCTTTTCGTTTTGCGTTCTCGTTTTGCGTTCCCCCCCGCGTGCTCGGTTTGGGACCCAGCCATGCGTTGTCCTCTCAGCTGCTTTTAATTTCCATGTCCGCTCACTTGCATTTTTCTCGCCTTTGTCGTTTCAACTGTTTTTGTTTGAGTGCGCTCATCCGCCACGAATGCCGTCTCTGTCACGCCAATCAGACGGCCGACCTGCTGACTCGACATACATATTGTTCTTGATGTTGTTGTTGTTGTTGTTGCTATTGCTGTTGTTGGTTTTATTATTTTGCATAAGCAAAACTATGAAATGCCTTTGTCAGTCAGTCAAGACGTTAAATTCGCTGACAATCCGCATTTATCATCAGCGGAAAATCCTCAGCGAAGGCATCATCAAAACTTATATAATTTTGAATCAACCGGCGGCCTTTCACTTACTCGCCTCATTCGCCCACTTAGTCAGTCAGTCCGTCAGTCAGTCAGTCAAAGAGCTGGCACCTGCCTCCAGATCTGGCCGACGACTGCTATATATATATGTATATTTGCATACGTTTCTCAAATTTTCGTTTATTTGTTTTATTTTCTACAGAACTCATAGATATATTATGCTATGCCGTAAACTTCTTAAACGCCCAAACTGTTCACTATTCCAATTATTTATTTTTATTTTCTTTTTTTGAATGAATAAGTCTTCTTTTTGCACTTTATGCATTTTTCATTTTTTTTTTTTTTGGTAGGGTGGAGTATAAACTTTCCCTGTGCTGTCTCTGCTAGTGATGCTGTTGGTTGAGGAAGACGCCGCTATTGTGGTGAATTTAATTAAATTTATGAAAAATTTACATATTTATTGGTTTAAATGCCCAAAAATTTTATGCCGGGCAAATGCATGCGTGCTGGCTGTCCACAGTCAAATAAATAAATGAATATTCATAAAAACAACAACATAAAAGCAAAAAAAAAAAAAACAACAACAAAAATATACAGTTGTCCAAACTGTCGAACTTATATTTGGTATAACAAGCATTTCTGGTCTTAATGATGAGTCTCTGTCTCTGCTAGTCAAACAATTTTTAGTTTTGAGCTTTGAAAGTACTGAATTAATAAATATATTGTAAAGAGTGTATTGCATATTACAAAAATGTGTTTTATTTGAAGTAAATATTTCAAATTCTCATTCAAAAAAGATTTTTAATTGAACCAATTCACTGATTGTAATTGCAACATGAAAATATAAAATATTATTTGTATTCCTTTTTCTTCTTTAAGAGACACCACTGTACATCAATGCCACACATTTGATATCTGTCCTCAGCAGTCATTCATGCAATTATTCAGTGTTGTCAATGATTTAAATTGATATCCGCATTGTTTAAACTAATTCGTTTGGGCTCATTGATCGCTTGGGCTTATCAACAAATACTTGAATAATAACACACAAACTGCCTATTTCAATGTTGTTCAATTTTGAATTTTGAATAAGCAAAACACACACACACACACATATACAACAATTTACACACAAACACATAGTTCATACATATATGTATATGTATATATAGATCCATAAAAAATAAAAATCTTTACGAATAATAAATATGTTATAAGCCCATATTTGTGTGCATATATTGTGTATTTGTTACCGAATAAGCCAGCAGGCATTTCATTGCATAGTATTTGGTATTTAAATTTCCAGTTGGTTAAAGTTAAAACGAGTAGGCACACAATAAAATTTAAATTTTATACAAAACGCAAAACAAGCTTAAGCAAAATCAAATCTTTTATTTATAGTCGATTTCAATTCGAAGAAAAATTAACAAAATACAAGCTGCCAAATTCAAGTTTAGCGGCAATTCTAAGAAAATCGAAAGCGTTTTCGATTTATGAAATTTTAATTTTGACATTTATTGAACAGATTTTTAACTTGTTTTTAAAGTGTCTAAGTTAGAACAGTTATCTGACAACACGAGTCCTTGAGAGGGATAATTTAATTTTTTTAAATATGAAAATATATTTTTGTTTAACATTACAAGAATGTATGTATATAAAATTGTACTTGATATTATGGATTATATTTTATTAGGCATTGCAAAGAAAAATGTGAAAATATAAACTAATCGAATATATATTTGACATCTATTTAATATCCATACAGCTTAAAAGAATATTTGATTTCCAATCACAACGCACTTAAAAATAGTATAAATTATTTAGTTTTGTTTTTAATAATAATAATAATATTTTTGATTATTACAAGATCAGAATAAATAATGTCTAAAATTAACTTTAGAAGTTTTGTTCACTTATTTTACAAATCAAAATAAAAAAAAGGTATAAAATATAATTGTGTTGTTATCGCACCTGCAACTCAAAACCTCAGTTTTCATGTGGTTATTGGTATGCAACACTTAAGGTCAACAATAGAATACAGCAGAACTATCCAGTCTTAACGGTAATAACGACAATTAACATATCATTGCTATGCAGGGAGTGTGAACAGCGCTTGAGAATCGTGAGTGCCTACAGATATATCAAGTGGGTCTGGCCAGGAATTTCAATAATGATATTATGCCAGAACTCCAACGATTCTACCAGTTCAGCTAAGCATACACATAAAGTCAGAGGGAGAGAGATAGAGACAGGGAGAGAAAGAGAGGGGGAGAGGGCTGGTGCTATATGTATAAACTTGGCGCATTCGGAGAAGGGCTCTGCCCTCCGCCCCATTGTAAATGCGCACGCATGCGTCGAGTCTCAAACCGGCTGATCGACTCTTTTAACCGCTTTGCTTTGACTGTAACGCGTCATCGTCCAACCAGTTGAAATGAAAGTGAATTGAGAATAAGTTAAGCTAACCGCTCGCAGCTGGAAGCTCGCAGCTGGAAGCTCTCAGCTCTTCGAGCCGCGCTCGGCGCTCAGCGCTGATCGTTGATCGTGGCTCGGAAGCCGTTGAGCGGCTTAAACCAAAAAAAAAAAAGTTGGCTTCTTGCAATTTCTTTGACGCTGTCTGCGTTCAGTTGGCGGTTTGCATTTGCGCGTTGCGGACGTCTCTCCCTCTCTCAGTTGTTGTCGTTGTCGTTGTCGTTGTTACTGTGAGCCTCTGCGTGTTGGCAGACTGAAATTGCAGTGTATCGCTTGAATTCGGTGTTGAAAGCTTCAAGATGCTGCAGCAGTGTCTAATTGCAACGCTGCTTATCGCAGTTTGCGTTCATGGTAAGTAAACAGTTGCACACCCCTCAAAGGTGCCCCACAAAGCAGCAGTCCCAACTGCTGCACGCCACATAACACATACCACAAAAAAAAGAAGCAAAATAATAAGAAAAACATACGAAATTAGAAAAAATAGTTTCCGCATTCGTGTTGGCTATTAAATGTTTATAGTTTTATTGTGCTATTTTTTTTTTGTTTTTTTTTTTTGTAATAATTTTTTTTATTACTGTGTGAAAAAAAGTGTTGACGTTGCCAATTGGAAATTTCTTGGCTCTTGGGCTTCCTCTGTGCGAGTTTGTATGTGTTGTGTGTGTGTGTGTGTGTGTGTGTGTGTGTGTGTGTGTGTGTGTGTGTGTGTGGGTCTTCGTCTTTGTCTTCCTGGCGCATGTTGCCCGGTTGTACTCGTATTTCTTGTTTGATTTTGGTTCGACTGCAAATTAGGTAACATTTTTGGCATTTCATTGACTTTTGCTCTTATCGTAAATGGCTTTTTCAACTGGTTTCAGTCTTTGTCACCTGAGAGGCCCGCAAGGTCATCTGTCCTGAATGCTTGCCCCCCCCCCCCCTCCACCCCTTCGTACAGTGCACACTTAAGGTGCAAAATAGCAAAGACCTAAAGAGAAAGAGAAAGAAGATAAAACTGGAAATCCAGCTGGTTTCACTTTTCTTTGTGTCTGGCTTACTCAATCCCTCTCTCTCTCTCTCTCTCTCTCTCTGTCTCTCTCTGCAAATATCCAGCCACGCCGTTGATGACGATCCTTATGTAATCTGCGTGTTCCAATGCTGACCTCCAACTTGATTAGCGGCTGTTTTAGCTGACTGGCAACGCTTGGCATCAGAGCTCGGTTTCCAGTTGACTTAATTAACATTTTGCCAGCGGCACATATTAACAGCAACGACTGGCTATATTATATTTTTTTTTTTTTTTTGCTTATGAATATGCAAATAAAAGCGTATTTTTGCAATGGCTTCGGGCAATGTGGCTTTGAGCATTTTCATGGTCAACTTCAACTGATTTCCATATTTGCCTCATCATCCTCGACAGCAGCTGCTCTGCTTTTTCCTCCATTTTTCTTGTTTTCGTTTTGTTTTTTTTTTGGTGAACCTTTCAGCATTTTAATTTTAACATCACCTTTCTTCGGTGTAAACTTTGTTTTTTTTTTTATGTGTATATTGCAAATACATATATTAAAATATATTATAAATTAAAGGCATATATAAATTTTCTTCTGGCGATTTCACTTTTATTCGATTACATTTGATAACGGAACACGTTTCGAAATCGAATACTGACACCAACAAAAAAACACTCAAAATCGACAATGAACGGAACAGATTATGGCTAACGAACAACGGGAGAGGCCAGCTGACAATGGGCACAGCAGGGGGGGAGGGTGGCCAATGCATAACAACAGTAAAGAGCTTAATTTATGTAAGCGGCAGGCGAGGCGAGGTGAGGCGAGGCGAGATTGTGACACCGATTTTATATCACAGCATTACATCTTTTCGATCATAAAACCCAAATTCAGCATCCGTCCGATCGCGCATTGCACAATGGAAATAAACTCAAAAATAGAAAAGAAAAACCAGAAATTTTTATGCAATGTTTGAAATGCAAGCAAATTGGCCAGAAGAGCTAACAGCTTTGCAACAATTAATTGCCAAATTTTAACTCCAAAATGATATTTTCACATAAAGTTAACAAAGTAAATAGTTTCCGAAGAACTCAATAATTTTTCTGACCTTAGTTGGCACCCATTTTCCCAAAATGCTTAATGAATTAATTCGACAAAAGAATCTAAATAATAAAGAAAAGATTTGAATTATAATTAGATGTCAACAAACAATAATTAAAACTAAATAGTTTTCAGAAAAACAAAAATAATTTCAACAATGTATAAAAGAGAATTTCAAATATAAAATAATGTGAGTATTTTCATATTTTGTAAGAAATCGGAAACTTATTTCAAGTCAACTCAACTTGGTGATGACTTCAATCTTATTAACTTGTTTCCTTAATGGTGATTCACTTTCATGGAGCTTATGGATAAGAATAATGTTAGCATGTTTATAAGAAGCTCTGAAAACTTATCACCAGATTGTAAATTTGTTCTGCTCTCTCCTTCACCCGTGTCCCATGCCCCGATGTTCCGTCTACCGTCTACCGTCACCCGTATCCCTCTCGCTCCGTAATACATTTGTGTGCTGTGATGTGCTCTACTTAATGCGATGAAAAAATAAACATAATTTAAAAATACATTAGAACGAATTGCAAAGGCTGCGTCAGCAAACGAGGCAGGCCGAGATGAGCCGCCAAAACGACTGACTAACCGACTGACAAACGGAGAATTGGAGATTCGGAGAAACGGAGAAACGGACAAACGACGCGTCGGCACATGAGCCATTTAAACGCAAATTTGTTGACAATGGCAAGTGACTTTGGCCATTACATATTCGAGGAACAGCAGCAGGAGGAAGAGAGGAAGAGTCAGGCGGGTACTGAGGTATCTGTGTGTGTGTGTGTGTGTGTGTGTTCACAGCTGTAGTCTGGGCTACCAAATCGGAATTATTTACAATTTAAGTGTTGTAAGTGCAACAGCAAAATAAAAGACAAAATAAAAAATATAAGAGAAAGACTACAACAAAAAAAAAAAAAAAAACCATGTGGCAAAAGGAAGTGGCAAAAACATTTAAGCAGCTTAACGCACACACACACAAGACACACACACACACACACTCGCGTTGTGAAAAATGAGGCGCAAAGCAGCCACAGAAATGCGTGAAAAATTACTTGAAAATGCCAACGGATAAAACGCAGAAACCGTTTTACCAAATACAAACAGTCGGTTTGTCCCAGCAAAAAAGAGATACTCAAAGACGCGTAGAGAAAGTGACACACACACAGAGCACACACATACCCTGGCAAACATACAAAAATAAAAGTAGTAAGAATGCTGCTCGACTACAAGATACCCTAAGATCTTATTATATGATGTAATCTTGGTCTGCGCGGGGTATACGAGAATTTCCGAAACTATAACTGTAATATTCTATGAGATCTCCGTCTCTGATGTTGATCCTCATCAAGAATATATATATATATATATATATATATATATATATCGAATGGGCTCTGAGTTGCTTTGATCTGCATGTTCTTCTTTTGGCACAAAACCAACATAACCATTTTACCCACTTTCGATGGGTTCGGGATAAAAGAAGAGATAAAATCTGAGAGAGGAAGACAGAAAGAGAGAGAGACACTGGCAAGATGTGCCGTAATTGGCAAGGATGTGTATTGTGTATATTACAAAAGAAACGCTTAAAGTGAATATATATCAAAATAACGCCCATTGGTCGGCACACACACACACAAATACTCGCACACATCTGAACTTATCAAACGTACCTCGCAAGCAGCTGATTGCGCTGGCCTGCGCAACTCTTATTCATATTCATATATCAGTTGTGCAATTTATTGCCTTTTCGTCCGTTTCAGTTTTTATTTTTCACACACACACACACATACCTAAAGCGGTACAATTCTCTCTGATTTTCATTGTTTTCGTTTGCGGCCAGCGAAAAGCAAAAGATACAAATTCAAGAAATCCATAAGTAAAACTTAACGAAACATTTGCTGCCCTTCTTCAATCTTCATTCATACGCAAAAAAAAACAGGTGTTTAATGAAGGAAAATATGTCAGCAAAATACTAAGTTTGGATTGACAAATATCATAATATTAAACAAATTTATAAGCTACTATTAGAACCATATATACTAGCAGTAATATTTTATTATTTATTCAAGATATATTTTGGGGGCAAAAAAAAGGCAGACTGCTTTAAGAGGACCTATTCAAACCGCTGCTCTGATCGGCTCGGATCGGGTCAGCTTGGTTGAAAATTGCCACAAATGTTAAATAAATTATAGGCAGCCGCATCGAAAAAATGAAAAAAAAAAAAAAAGCAAATAAAGGGAATAAAACAATTGCGAAAACAGCAACAACTGCAAGGCCAACATCAACAGGCAAACAAATACATGTATATATGTATGCGTAATTGTATATGTACATGCATATATGTATGTGTGTGTATTTTATGCTTCACAAAAACCAAGTGGAAAACAGTTTTCAATGTGCATAAAGTTGGGCGATTTTTCAGCTGCTATACAGGTTTTCAGTTTCAGTTTATTATTTGTTTTTTTTTTCCTCCAACCAGCACATTTAATTTCTTTAACAGAAAAGACATAGCAAAAAGGGGGAGTTGGAGGTTGAGGTGGAGGTCAATCGACAACGTTGCATGCTTCAGTTTTGGGCTTATTTTTAATTATTATTTTTCGCATTGAAAATTGCCTTATGAAAAGTTAAAATGTTCAACATAATTGGCCTTACGCCTTTAACATAAATTTGCAATATTCATGTTGCCACAACAGACGCCGCCTCAGGTGGCACGGCAAATAAAACAGTGGCAGCTGTAATTGGGACACATTGGAAGGGATTCAGCTTGTTATGCTTAAGTTACTACACCTACCACAGCAATATACACACATATATATATATATATATATATATATATATATGATAGTCATGGTTGAAAGGATATGCTAAAGGAGTCTTTTGAACTGGGTTTGACTAGAATCACACTCAAAAATCACTACCCGTTGCATGCCACATCATAAGCTTCATTTGCTTTGGGTATACGAGAAATTATATATTTGAAATTACAAGATTGATATTTGTAATGTGTTCAGTTAACTGTGCAAATACACAAACATGTAAATTAATATATTTATTGTGAGCGACTCATTGAAATTGATTTGTTGTCAAAAGTTTAAATTATTCATCTGCTGAGCGTTTAAGAATTCCTTTAAATTCCACAGAATTTCTGCAATTTAAAATTTAATAAAAACGGGTTTTATGGAGTTATGCAAAAGCGTTTAATGGGGAAACAGACAGCATCGCTTACTATATAGGGCATATATATATATATATATATTCTTGATCAACCTATTGAAAGATTTTAAAACATTAACTTGCTTACCAAAAGCGTAGCAGAATCAGTAGCCTAAAAGAAATATCAATATATATTGGATCTATGCACATATATTTTTGGGCATTTAGAAATGTTTTAACTTTTTTTGAGAACTATTAAGGCTATCCATTGCAAAGCTTGAATAAAAATTTTGATGTATATTTTATGTATATTTTACATTTTTTTTCTTAATTTTGCGTGTAATATTCTAGTTATACTCAAAACATGAGTACAGCGTATCTCCAAGTCTCCAAGCCTACCTCTATACTTTTTGTCGTTTTTAAAAAATTTTTTTTTTTAAATTATTTACTTTTATTATCGAAAATATTTGTACAAATGTAAAAAACATTTATTTGCTTAACGTAAAATTCATACAAAATTTATACACAGCGTGCGTGGTTACTGCAGCTTGTTGCATGAAAAATATTTGTATGCCTTGACAAGAAATAAATGTGCAAGCCAATATTAAATTTAAATTAAATATAAGTGAATAAATATTAAGCTCAAACAAAACAAATTTTGAACATTTTTATGCCCTGAGAGAATTTACTGTTCATTTGTTGATGTGAATTGAATAATTACTTCATAATTATAATAAAGGAATTTCACCTGCACCCCCCACTAAACAGCAAATGTTCTACATATACCGTAACAAAATTTATTCACTTGCCACTCAGCGCGGCTTTAATTGTGGAATGTTTGTGTTGCATACTTCGAGGCGCACCATACAGAATTGTGTATTTTGTGTATTAATTAATTGCAAAGCTATAAATTAATTGACAGTTGCAACGTTGTTTGATATTAACACTAAACAATTAAACTAAGAAATTATAAATCAAATGTAAAAATTAAACTAACTTTCAAATACAGAAATAAAAGCTGGCAACAGTTGGAAAAAATGTTGGTAAATTGTGGGAGGCAAAGGGATATATTATATATATATATTGCACCATATTACTGGTAAAAAAAATACTCTTCCAGCGAAGTTATGCATTTAATTAGTATTATAGAAACTGAAATAAAACTCCATGCTTAATTGCTAAAATAGTTCGTGGCCGAGCACTCTAAAACTAAAGTAAAATTCCCATTCCCATTCCCATTGTCCGACTCCATCCGCATCTTTCACTCAGCTCAGTGTCCATTTAGTTTGTTATTATGCTTAGACATTCCATTCTGTTAACCAATTTACATTTATTAAATGTGGCTTAAATCATCTGAAAACACTTTCATTAAAGGAATGATTATGTGTTTTTTATTTGTTTGCAATTGCATAAATATTTCAGTCGATATTCGTTTTGTTCGCTGTTTTGTTAATCAGTTAAAAAACGCCATTTATTTATCTCTATTTAGTACATAAACTGTCTGTGCTTTTTTTTACTCCCCACTAATCACAATTAATTTTACTTCATATATGTATACTTTATACATAATGTGTATATTTTATACATTTATAATTAGTGATTGTGGCTTTATTAAATGTCCAAATGTCAAGCGGCTTTTGAAGCTTAGATTTTGCTTTTAGCAAATAACAAAACAAAACTAATAACAGTAATTAAAAAACAAAAACAAAAATCGAACAAAAAAGCAACTATCACAAAATAAGCAATTAATATTTGTTGTTGTTGTTATTGTCGGTATCATTTTGCATTATTAAGCTCTCATTCCAATTCAATTCATTAATAACTAAATGCAACTGCTCCATTAGCCAGCCACACTCGATTTATGGCTTTAATTCATTAAAACTAAATTTAACAAAGTGAATATGTTTTTTTTCTTTCTTTCCCCACTCCCCATTCTTACCTCAACAGTCCTTGCACGTGGCAATGTCCAAGTAAATTACGAATATTGTCTAAGAGCTACAAGATAGAATTATTAAGAGAATTATTTAAGTAAATATAATTTGCATAGATATTTATTACTAAAAAAAAAAAAAACAAAAATGTGTAAAAAAAAATATATACTAAAACATAACTATACATACTATAAAACTATACATAAAGTGTATATATATATTATTGATCGGATAATGATAGCGGCGTCGATATTTGTTTCCGTTTCCGGGTATACCACGGGTTTCCGGGTTTCCGTATACCACGAGTACATCATATTTTTCCAGCACAAACATTTTATGGACTTCAAAACCTCAATTAACATGATTGAAAAATATATTTAATTAATTTACAAATATTTTTAATTACATTTTTAAAAGTTAATAAATTAAAGAACTTTAAAAATTTCTAGCACAAACATTTTATGGACAAAATACTTTAAAACCTCAATTAACATGATTGAAAAATTTCATATATTATATTAATTTGCAAATATTTTTAATTATAATTTTAAAAGTTGATAAATTAATGAACTTTATAAACTTTTACAGCTCAAAGCAAAGACAAGGAAGAGTTTACATGCCCCTCCCACATTGCCAATGGCAACTATGCTGATCCTGCGACCTGTCGTCGCTTCTATCAGGTAAACTTTTTACATATTGCTTAATTTGTCTGGCCAAAAGGTCAAATTACACACACAACTGAAGTTGATGCAACAAACAATGTGTTATTTTCTATATAGTGCGTCGATGGCTACCCCTATTTAAATCGCTGCCCCTCTGGCCTATACTTTGACGATTTGCAAAAGTTCTGCACATTTAAGGATGAAGCCAAGTGCGGACCGTTGCCAACAAGTAAGTGATGAAGTTATGTCCAAACTGCTCAAACTACTATTAATAAAAAGGACGAAGAATGACGAAGGGTGAGGAGATGAGTGTGGAGGAGTGTGGTGTACAGCTGGAGCAGGAGCAGACAGACACTGTACAGTGTCAATGTAATTTTTGTAATTTTTAGTTGCTTTTGTAGTTGCAAATAGCCATGGGAGTGGCATTAGCTGAAGAAACAATTGAAAGTGCTCCATAAATCAAGCAAACCAAAATTTTAAGTGCTCTCCAAGTAAAACACACATATGCATGCCAGGCGGAGACGGAGCAAGTGAATGAAGAGAGAGAGCCAATGTCTGGGGATTTCGGATTGAGGATTGAGGATTGGGGATTATGGAGCAGGTTTTTGTGGCAAATGCCAAGCAGTTTGCTAAACGATTCCAAGTTTGCAGAAGAGCAAAGTTGTTAACTAAAATAAAAGGCGAAGTTCGACTCTATAGACCAACCCAAAGTCCAACCAAGCCGAGTCGAGTCGAGCCGCGCAAGCAGCAAGCAAAAACAACAACAACAACAACAACAACCAACAAAAAATTACATGGCTAAAACTGAGCTGCAGAATAGCTGCAAATTTATTAGAAGCTCAAAATAGAATTGAGCATTCTATTAGAAGGACCCAAGCCGCACGAGAAGCCCTGGAGACAAACGATTCTATGTGACAGACTTACCGACTACCCAGAGAGGAAGAGAGAGGGGTTGGAGTGGTAGTGGGGTAGTGCATGATTAAAATAATTTGCAATCGAAAGACAAAATAATCGAATGCAAACGAATGTTGTGCAATGGGCTAACTATTTTTACGTAAATGTCGCATAATTCGTTTATGGCCCAAAAGTAAAATGCCAAAAAAATATATTAAAAATTGTAAAGAGAGAGCAAAGCCCACACGATGGCAATACAAAAAGTAAAACTACAAGCAACTCAGCGATAACTTGGCCAAGTGCAAAGGTTAACCCAGCAGTTGGCCAACTATGACAGGTTTGGTTGCGTACCAAACAATGGGCTGCACTTTAAATGGGGCACGAACGCAACTGCTTAGGAATAGCCAAGTGCCACACCAATGTGTGTGTGTGTGTGTGCGTGTGTGTGCGTGTGTGTGTGTGTGCATGTGTGTGTGTGCATGAGTGTGTTTGCACGTCTATGTGAAGCTTACATTTATGATTTAGTTTGGAGTTTAGCTACACTCACACACACACACACACACACACACTCTTACACACACACACACACACATACACACACACACACACACACACACACACACACACACACACACACATTGACACATTTTAATATTCACTATAAATGTGTAAGTTTTCATGACTATTTGTTTAACCAGTCTTCAGGCCGAAACCAATGTGGCTAAAACATGTTGGAAAGCATTGTGAAAAATGACTGACTTTTCGCTTGAAAATATAATAACGACTGTTTAAAGTTTCACTTGCACTATGATCCCAGACAAAATATTTTGTCATTAGCATTTCAAAATAATACTTAAAAAATGATCTTTTTGAAATAAAACTTAACTTTGTTAAAAATGTTTTAAGAATATAAAAGTATATTTAAAAACCAGCCGAAAGTATCATATATATATATAAATATACAAACGTTACCCAGTCGGAATTTTGTAAGTGAAAAAAGTACACTCTTATTAGCAAAAAAAATCTAATCAGTTTCTGTAATTTCTCTGTGAATATAAATTGAAATAATAATAATTACACAATGACCCAATTAATTATTGATTTCGTAATTTTGAGCATTTTAAATATATGTGCATAAACATAACTGACTAACTTAATAATTTATTATCTTGCTACATTTTTTTTTCTATATTTTGTTAACTGTTTTGCTAGCCAATAATGACCATTCAGTTAACTAACATTAACGGTAAACATATAGATATAAAAGTTTTCTGAGCCGAAACAACTTTGCGCGATTCCAGCTGGAGAGCTGTCTTTCACTCACACACACACGCAACACATACACACACACACACAACACACACACACATACACACACACACACACACACACACACTGATATATCGCTCAAATGCAAGCACGCACTTTTTAAGCAGTCAGCAGCGCAGTTGCCGCAGTTGGTAGTCAGCGTCGGCGCAGGCATTGGGCCATTGCAGTTGGCCAACGTTGTCGGAAGGAAACCGTTTGGAAGAAAGCTACGACAGCTAAAGCATTTGGGATTTGCGTAATACCAACTGGAATTTTGTCTCACATAAATAGCTCTTTGCTCTGACTGTGACGGCGACTGAAAGCCACCGACCCAGTGTGTGTGTGTCTGTGTGTGTATGTGTTAGAGAGTATGTTGGAGTAGAAAAGTAATAACATAAATGACACACACACACACACACACATGCTCACACAAAAGCGAGTCACCTCCTGGCCCCCCCTCTAAAGCCGCACGACTGTAGCCAAAGTAAAGCAAGGCACGAGCAGAAATATTGCAGCAGAGATTAGGTCAGAGCTCTGTGCATACTATATATATTCCCACCCCCCCCCCCCCTCTCTCTCTCTCTCTCTCTATCTCTCTCTCTCACAAAATAAGAAAGGAGCTGGCTTTGGACTAGTAAAGTGCTGTAGTTTTCATTTTTTTTATATATATTTCATAGATGACTCATAAATATTATATTATCTATTATGGTAATTGAAAAATTGTTTAATCAATACTAAAAGCATTCCGAAATCCATTAATGCACTTGTAAGTGTTGAAATACTTATAGACTTATCTTTAATCTTTATGATAGGAATTTTTCAGTATTCGTAAAATATGATTAAAATCAAAGAAAAGATGAATGCCTTTCGACAATTGTCCCTCGGTTCAAATTAAATGAGAATAAAGATAACCATTTGTTAGTTCCAGCTGAGTAATGATATGCATATATATATATATATATATATATGTATATACATAAGTGTGTGAGCATTAAATAAGATTTGATTTGCGAGCAGTGAGTGAAGAATTCACTGATTGCCTCTAATCGCTTGGCACTTTAATTTGCAAGCCATCTGGCTGCTACATAAGCCAGCCCAGGGATTATGAGCTCTAAAATAGCGAAGCCTCAAACTCCAACAACAACAGCAACAACAACAACTTCAATAGCTAAGCCCTTCGTCCCCCCTTGTTGGCCTTGTCAAAATGCTCAGCTGACGAATTGCTTACGACGCTTTCAAAACCCAAATGAATTTGAAATTCTGACAGCAAATATGCCAACACAAAAAATAGATAAGCAAAAAAGTTGCTTCTTTTCATTATGCGCATGTGTGTGTGTGCGTGTGTGTGTGTAATGTTGTGGGGTGAGTTGTAGCTAAGGTATTCCACAATGTATGCAATAAAATGTGCATATAAATGCGATTTTATTTCGTTTTATGTGGATTCAATGTTGTTGCCCAGACAGAAATTAGAATATTTAAGCCAGTGATCGGGTTTGGAAATTCAATAGAAAATCTGCGTACAAAATACTTATTAGCCAACATGCTGCATGCTGCATGCTGCATGCTGCATGCTGCCTGCTCCAGACACTTACTGTCCAAAATGTATTTGACTATAGCTGCCGAGTTGACTGCTCGACAGTTTGACTAGCTTATTTAGCTGCCAACTTGGCCCAAAACTATTGACAGTGCGCGTCCAAGCAACTGACAAACTGCTCCTACTGCTGTTTATCCCATAAAAATTGGCATATATATATATATACATATATATATATATATATATTTGTCGTATGTAGAGAACTCACACGAGCTGGTAAAATTCGAAGCAATTTTGCACTGAATAGTTTTCAATTTCATAATTCAGTGAGCACGCTCAATGACAGCATTTCAATATTGCTTACACAAAAGCAACAACAGTAACAGTAACAACAACAACAACAACACAAACAAGCAGTTACACAAATAAGCTCCAAAACTGTCCGCATTACGTATACGCAACGTATGCAACTTCAAACCCAACCCAACCCAGTCCAGCCCAGGCCAGCCCGGACCAGGTCAGCCCAACTCTCCGCTCAGCTTTGCTTAGCTGTTGTCGAGACTGTCGCTGGCTGTGCGAAGTGCATAAGACAAAGTTACTAAAAGTGTTTATTACATTTTATTCAATATCTGTACACAAGTCAACACACACACACATACACGCACACACAGGCACACACAGGCACACACATACAAATGCATATTCACTTTGCTCGAGTGCGCAAATTTGCCAAGTTACTTTTTGAAAATAATAAAATTGTATGCATTTAGTTTTTGAGAGGCGTTTTTGGGGATGGAACACTTGGTTATTTAGCTTATGAATTTATGTTGATTGCACAGTCTGCCCCATTGAGTGCTGCTACCCGTTGCCCACTTTGCTGACCCATGGACGGGTAAATTAAATGCCAAGCATTTCATTTTTGTATTGCTGTTATTTATGATTTGACCACAAATGCATATTTTCCAGCATTGATAGCTATTGTACACAAGAGGCGCATTGCATTCTTCTAGGAGCAACCGGATGTCACTGTGTGTGTGTGTGTGTATTTAAATGACGCATATGTAACTCGACACACACACACACACACACTCGATACTACAACCCTACACATCAATAATTAAGCACCAACTATTTAAAACTTATTAATATTTATGGGCTTTTATTGTGTTTATTATTTTGTTGCAATTCTTGTTTTTGCCACAGCTGTGTCACTTGTTATTTTTTTATTTTTTTTTTGATGTTGACGTCACAGTTGACAGTACTGTTAGTCTCGACAAAAAGCAGAAACCCAGAAAACAGTTCCGACTTTTACCCTGATTGCATTCCCATGAAATTGTTGATGGCGCTTTTGATTTTTTGTCAGCAACAGAAGCAACTTTTATGCAGCTGGCGATTATTTAATTGATGCTGAGAAGGGGGAAAGGTGGGAAAGTCTGGGAATTGGCACCCAAATAATGTAATTAAATCGATTTTATTTGTTAGTCAAATTCATTGGCAATTCGAATAGCAAACACTCAACGAATACTCGTCGGGACACAGCTAAATAATAAGAGTTTTAACTGGCAGCAGGGTCTCGGATTTGATCCGAGAGTGGGCCAGATACTAGGCTAGGGTTTCAGTAATAGCTGGGGTTGAGCTTAAGCTCCTCCTTTAGCGTTTCTGTCAAATTCGTTGGGACGAAAAAGTGCTTGACATCATTAGTTTGTTTTGCATTTGGCAATGTCAAGCGGCATAAGTCCACTTTATATTTGATTGATGATGTTGTCAATGTGCCCAGCCATACGGAAACGGAAGTTGACGACCAACTTAAATGGCAACTTCATGGGACAGCTTACTCATACAGTCTCACACACGCAAACACACACACACAAACAGTTGGAGATGGCATAAAATACATTAAATAATCATTTTTAATTTACCCAGCTTATTGCAAGTTATCTAGAAGCCATTTCCGCAATTTCCCCAATATTGTATCATCAGTTTTTATAATTGTATAGCTCTTAAATTGAACACTTTTGATTACAGCTTAAATATATAGAAAATATGTCTCATTACTGATATTGAAGCATCGCTAAGAGCTGAAAATTCAATTTTAATGAATTGTTAACAGCAAGATAAGAACAAAGAATATTTAAGATATTTGGTTGATGCTCTATTTAAAATTGCTATCTTGTTCAGCCCTTAAACATTATTGTATTGTGCGTTAGAAAATTTATAAGCATGTCAGGCTCTGTAATTGATAAAAAAAAATAAATAAAAAAATACTAAAGATATTTTCATTAGCTACATTTCTATTTCTATAATTTGCGTGCTTCTTAACCGATCTCTCTGTAATTAATAAAACAGTAAAAAAAATACAAAAGATATTTTTATTAACTACATTTCAATTTCTATAATTTGCGTGTTTCCTTAGCAAACTCGATTGGCATGTAAATTTTATAAATCAATTTAAAATTGTGTAGTTTATTACTATCGAAAACCTTTATGTATTGATATTAGTAAAACGATATTAGAAAAACCAAATCGATAACTGTATCAGTTATCGATAAAATTAATACTCACAAGATCTGCTTCGAGTATTGCGGATTTTAGAGTACAATTTTAAAGTATTTGGAATTGACAGTCTTAGATATCCTTTTGAAAATATTGCCAAAGGTCGGGCTGCATAACGAATAAAAAGGTGATCCTTTTACTAATGGGTATCTGCTAGTTGGTCACTTTTATATAAAATACCCTTTTTTCATATAATTTGACAGGGATGCACAACTGAAGCTGCGATGTTGTCCTCGCTATTGAAAATGCGCCGCTGACAGCTTTGTTGCACGTTGCAAGTTGCACTTATTGCATATGCGTGGAGTTGCCAGTCCAAGTAATCGGCCAAAGTGTTAATGGGTTGGTAGGGGGGTTGGCAGTGTTGAATGAAAATAGTGCTAATATGGCTGCAATTTGACTGCCGTTAATTTAGTTGCGGCAAACTGCACAAAATTATGGTTTTTTGGCGGCTTGTTGATTTACAACCAATCCGCGTTGAGTTGGCCTAAAGGATGTTGTGATTGTGAGCAACGAAACATTTCCAGTGATTGAACGTATGAAGGCGCAGCGAATACATTTTATATTTATGGCCAGCTCAGCCATTGAATTCAAATCTGGCTTTCGTTTCAAAACACATGCACGGACATGGACGAACTTCTGTTTTGTGGACTTTAAGTGAATTTGTTTACTCGATCACAAAACAACAACAACAACAAAAGAAATGCCAATTGAATTCCATTGAGGTTTTGCCAAGCACACAAACGCATTTACACACACACACACACACACACGCCCAACGCCCACATATGCAAATAGCCGTGCCAAAATGATGCCTCGAACAGTTTTTTTTTTTTTTTTTGGTTTCGTTTTTTCTTTCTGGTTTTGTTATTTTTTTTTTTTTTATTCTTGGTGTTTTTGTGCTTTCTGCCGAGTTGTGCTGTTTGGTAACAAGGCTAGAGTTGGGGGTAGCTAGAATATAACCTTTGGCTATTTGAATTGTGCTCTTACTCTCTCTCTGGCTCGTTGTTAACTTTCTTTTAACTTGTTTCTCTGCACATCGAATGTTGGCTTGCTGGCTACCTGGCTGGCTGCCTTATTGATATTTGTATTGTATTGTGTTATTTTGTTGACTTTTGACTTTCGACATGCTTTCTTCACTCTCCCACTCCCTCTCCCTCTCTCTCTCTCTCTCTGTCTCTCTCACTCACTCTATGTGTCTCTCATTCGATTGCCACAGTTCAATATTGTTCGCATACCCAAATCGATTTTAAATAATTTCTTAGCTAATTTGTGCCAGATTCCCACAAAGCAGTTACAACTTGACACATTGTGCAACACATTTTCATTACGTGCAACGTCTTTGCAGCACCTGCACCGGCAACGGATGCGCCCGCCGACACTGCACAGCGCTGCAACACCGAGGAGTGCCAGCTGCCCTACTGCTTCTGCTCCAAGGATGGCACCCAGGTGCCCGGCGAACTCGAGGCTGAAAAGGTAAGTCCAAACCAGCATTTAACTCACACTTCGATTATATTTCTGGCATCTTCTATTTTCTATATTTTTTTCTGTTTTTTTTTTTTTGTTGCTGGCTTTTTAAGTGTTAATTTGCAAGGCGATAAATTTTGGAGTGCATTGACAGGTTTTATTTTTACGACACACAGCAGCAGCAGCACAGGACTATGCCAGCTGCGCCTTTGTAATGAAGTGGGATGGCGGGCTGCGGTGGGTGGTGGGGGGTGGGGTGGTGACAATTGGTTGTATATGAGTATGTTTGTATGTTGTTTAAGTTTGGCTTCGGCCTCGTTTTGTGTTTGGGTTTGGGTATTGCTCTGGCCATAAATCTGTGTATATGCATTCGGCTGCTGTTATCGCTACTTTGCATAAGGAAATTGTACTGTTGTCTTTGCCATTTGTTGTGCCATTCGTTGCATATTGTTGTCATAGTTTCAGTTGTTGTTGTTGTTATGAATGTTGTTGCTATTTGAGGTTGTAGTCATTGCTGCTGTTCCTGTTGATTCGAATATCCTGTTTAATAACTACAGTCTGTTTATTTGGTTAAGAGTTATGAGCTTAAACACAAAAAGAAATACTCAAAAATACCACATTAAATTACGCAAAAGCAAAAAAAAAAAAATTGCAAAATGGCAGCAAAAAAAATAATAAACAACAAGCACAACTGCGAATAGGTAAAAGGTAAATAAATATTTAAAAAAAAAACGCATAACTGAAAATAACACAGAAAAAGTTGCAAAATAAATAATGAGAATTGTCGTTTAAATGCTAGAAAAAAAAAGCCATTTATTTGGTATATAAAACTGCGAAGACAATTTAATGTACATAACTGTGTCAAATAAATTAAACATATACTTTGTAGTAATAATAAAAGAATATTAAAAAAAATTAATAAGTATATTAAGGTGTAAAGAAGATTTACTCTTAATTGCACTCAATCAGAATCAATTAAATAAACTCAAATCTTGAGGTTTTGTGGTTATCAATTATGTAGATACACTTAAGTGTATAAATAAACTGATTGATGTGAGGATAAATATAAAAATGAACAAAAGTGATGAGAAAAAAATCAACCTCCAATCGATATCAAAAGTTGAATATCCCCGACAAGATTGATAGTCAGACATAACATGAATGTATATAAATATATACAGAGATACCCAAAAGTCAACAATGTGAACAAAAAAAGATAATGCATAATTATTTGAATATCAAATTGATGCGATTATTATATGTATGTATGTATGCTTTATGTGAATAAAGCACATATCAATATGTTACGTGAAATATATATATATATATGGATATTCAGAGCTTTTCCAATTATACTGATTTCGCACTTTAAAATTCAACGCTCTCTCAACAGTTTTGGGCAGGACGAAAAATAATATTAGCTTTATGGTGTACGTGTGTGTATGTGTGTGAGTGCGTGTGTGTGTGTGATTGGTGTGTGCATGTGTTTTTGATTTAGTATCCCAGCATGATTGTGTGTGTGTGTGTGTGTGTTCTGTGCGGACTATCAATTGACAGACAGTTTGAAGTGCACATTAGTTGTGGTTTCACATGCACGATAATAATATCACTGGCTGACAACAACAAAAACAACACAAATAAGCATATAATTTCGAAAAGCTGAACAAGCACTCGAATGCACTTTAATATATCCATTTAAAGATTAAACCTTCGAACTTTAAACTTTTAAATGTAAACCTTATTATGTCATATTTCGGGATGAAACAAAAGGAACACTTACTAAAATAAATTTAACCTACTCCACAAACTCAGATATTTCCCAATTCTTTCTGCATGGATTTATCATCAGGAAGAGTTTAAGAACGTTTGCTTTAAAATGTTCAAATATTCAAATATATATTTTATGAGTAAAAGTCGCAAAATAACACACAATTATTTATTTAATTAATATATTTTATTTTATTTTCAATTTAAATTTGTAATTTAATTACGCCGTCTTTCGAAGCGACTTTTAATGAGCGAGTTGCTATGATGACTTTTAAGTAATTTCCAATTAATTTGTTGACTTGTAGCAAGTTGCATGACAATTAAGAGCGGACCGCATGTGGCAGAGTGTAACAAAAGTTCTAATACTGAGCAGTAAGCTGCGGAAGTTTATGTGGCGACAGCGACGCCAGCCTCGGCAGAGGCGTCGACATACTCGGCCGACTTTCAACATGAACGCAACACGCAAATACACAACACACATACACATACACACAAACACAAACAAATCGCAAGTGAGCCACTTAATTTCCAAATTGAAATATATGTGCGAGTGTGTGTGTGTGTGTGTATGTCTGTGTGTGTGTCGGTCTGTCGCATTGTCTGAATTGCCCTCCTGCTGTGGCACCCCTTTGCCTCGTTCGCTCTCTTGTCGCCTTTGTTTAAGGGTCTGTGTGGCGAGAGTGCTTATTTAAGTGTTATTAGCGCTTACATGTGTTTAGCCCACCCCTCAACCCGTCAACCCCTCAAGCCCACAAGCCCTCAAACCTTCAAACCCACAAACCCTACGCCCAACGACCCAAAACAAAACGATTTCAATTTCTGACAGCCTGTTTGTACTTCTTTGCATGTGTGTGTGTGTTTGAGCGTATAGTTATAATTAATACCATCTCAATTAACCGCAAACAAGCGATTAATTTGGGTGTGCATTTGCCCAAAAACTCTTCTAGGCCAACTGGCATTACGTATTCGCAGCGTTGTCATCGCTTTCCAATCGCATTTTCCGATAATCGTCGATAATCAATTCAGCAACGCGGTCAATTTCCGCATCCAAAGTGCACTCGCATAGAAACTATAAGTAAAACTTTGAACTGGCCCTATTGGCCAGCATGCTTGACTTTTATATACCCAGTGACTTGGCTAAAAAAAAAAAACGCAGAGTTTCTCTCTCTCTCTTCCTTTCACTTTTCTGTGCGTATCCAAACTGCCAATTCGATTCACGAAAAAGCGAGGTGTCGTTAAATAAAACGCTTTTCTCAATTTGAATGCGAATCCAATTTGAGTTAAGCTTTCACAAAGAAAAAGATAAAGAAAAACTATGAAGAAGGCGCTGAGTGTCAAAAAAAAAAAAAAAAAAAAACTAGAAAAAAAAACTAGAAAACTTATCATAGAGCTTCTTCCGTAAGACGTTGACTGTGTGGATGGAGAGGGGGGGGTGGGGGGGGGAGTTGGGGTGCTTAAGGGTACTGCATTTATGCGCAACTGCAATCACTCAATCAATGAGACGCTCAATTGTCGCCGCGATTGAGCAACTAAGCTATGCAAATTTGCATCACAAACAACCCAAAAAAAAAAAAAAAAAAAAGAATTCCAATCCAACGAACTTACTGGAACAGCATCAAAAACCCATCTATCATCCATTTTCTAGTGCTGAAGAAGCGAGTTCGTTGGGCAAAGTTCTGTCCTTCAGGCAAAGGTGCTTGTCAACTGTCTATGTGCCATATTTGCTCAAAGATTGAAGTGCAAACTTGAGTCACATTAAGCAGAAATTATCTACGCACACATAGGCACAGGGGTTGAGACAATAGGGGATAAATGTATGAAATGGTGTGGTCGGGGGCGGGGGGGGCTGTCAAAGTTAGCAAAGGAGACTTCAGCCGAATCCTGGCAGTTGTGTGCAGCTTTTGAATCGCCAAACCTATTAAAGGAACTGAACTCTAAATTTGTTTGCAACCTAAAAATCAATCATTTTCCAAGTGTAGAAAAAGTTGAAAAAAAAATCAGTAAATACTAAATTTTATTATTTAGTTTACACTAATTAAATATTATAGATCAATATTTCTATTTGCGATTGTTATTGAATTTATAATTTGATGATATTAATTCACTGAAAAGTTCAACGAAAAACTCGAAAATGTTTTTGATTTGGCCAACTTTTTGCAGAAACTGCGCTTAAAATATGCCCTTCAAATGGGAGGCAGGTGAAAGGCAGATGCACAGGCAAAAAAAAAACGCAGTAAAAGGAAGCAATGTTAAATCGATGCGCAAATTTCAATTCTCTCAGCAGGCAGTATCCTCATGATGAACATCATCATGAACATCATCATCAACATCATCAGTTATCTAAGCCACACTTAAGTTGACCAACGTTCGATGTTTTTGAGTGTTTCACGCCCCTGCATAATTTTGCCAGCTCAAGCTGCATGATGCGGAATGGCAGAAAGGAGACACAGAGTTGGCCTCCAGATAGATGGCTGGATAAATGGATAGATGGATAGATGGATAGCAAGGATAGCAGGATGGCTGGGTAGATATACAGATACGGTCAATTGTCGACTATTGCCAAGGGTCTGTTTGGTTGAGGCTTGTGTTAGCCCCGGCCCAACATTCATATTGCATTTGAACATTAATTCTTTTTATGTGTTCTGCTCCACATTGAGAGTTAAGTGCCGCCGATTCCATCGCTCGTGCCTCTTCTCTTTATGTGCAGCTCTGTGTTGAAATGCATTTCGACTGCCACCTCGACAGCAATTGCCATTCAACGCTGCTTTATGCTGATCGCATTCGATTTTCATTTCACAACCTGCCCTCGGTCGAGCCCTCTGAGTTTTCCATGCAGTTTGTAAATATTAAAAACTATAAACTAACTAAAACTGGAATAAAATAGAATCCAGAATTTCACATTTTTATTGTCATATTTAACATGTAATTGGGACTGAATCGCTGAAAGAAATATATCTACTTCAAAATAATTGTCCTTCAAAGAGTAGCTGTGCGTAAGATCTTAAACTTCTCCTCCCTTATGACATTATCTATCGAAGTTCAATAAAAGATAATGAAATCATTTTCAAGGGTGTTCAAAGTGCGATGAGCTGGCTGGAGTTATGTGTTGGGCGCGCTGCTTGTTTTTATGGTGCGTCATTTCTTTTTCGGTTCGCAATTCGAGCGGTCTTTGATTATGGAATTGCACTTAAAGTGTTGCAAGCTGCTTTTGGAGACGCCACACAGAATGTCGCCCGTTTTGGAATTGAATGCATCACGGGGTGGCAATTTTTGTAATGGAATTGCTTTGCTTTACCACTCGTTAAACTTATTGCTGTTGTTGAAACGGTTGTTGTTGTTGCCACTGCCATTGCCACTGCCACTGTTGCCACTGTTGCCATAGCTGCAGCAATATTGATAGCAGCTCAGTTTTTGGCTTTGGGCTAGTAAATCAGGGTGGATCTGCATTTTAGCGACCTGGTTAACAGCATACCCACTAATTATGTTTAATGCTCAAGTTCTCAGTAGCAAGTGGCGGTCGTTGCGTATACGCCGCGTGAGCAGCAGCAGGCCGCAAGCTAAAAATTCAGCGAGGCGCAATGCCGACAGGAAAAACAAAACCTGTATGGAAAAACCTTTAATAAGAGTTGCTGCTGCTGTGGCTTCCAATGTCAATGCATGCCCCGTGAATTTTGAGGTTGGGGCTTCACTAATTGGGCCGAAACACACACACACACACACACGCACACGCAAATGTGTATATCACATAATTAAAAGCTCTTTGCTGTTGGTCTTACCAATTGACATTTTACATACATACATACATACATATACACATAGATATGTGACGTTTTGGAATGGCCTACAACAGTTTCCCTGCTTACCCTATATTTCAGATACCTCAAATTATAATGTTGACATTTGATGGCGCCGTCAATTTGAATAATTACGATCATTATCAGAAGATCTTCAATGGCAAGCGCCAAAATCCCAATGGCTGCAAAATTCGTGGCACGTTCTTCTTATCGCACGAATACAGGTAACAATATATATATACTATATACATATTCTCGATTTATTAAATATATATTATAAACATATTAATTATCACAATGAGCTCTTCAGCAATCACGCTAGCTGGCCATTAAATAAGCTAGTTGAAAGTTGGCCCCAAACAAAATTTGTACAAATCATATTAATTACTTTTGGCAATATGATGCTGCTGCTGCTACTGTTGCTGTTGCAATGTCTTTATTGGCAAAAGCAATTCGTTGCAAGTCAAGTCATATATTTGTCGCACAGTCGGGCAAAGTTTTGTGCAGCGTTGTGCAACATACTTGTCACATACTTGCCACGCCCCAAAAAAAAAAAAAAAACTACCACTTAACATACGTTAGACAGTTCGCCATTCAGTCAGTCAGTCAGTCAGTCAGTCAGTCAAGCAGTCAGTCAGTCAGCCAGCCGGTCGTCGGTCTCTGCTCTACTAATTGTTGTTGATAAATTGGGGCTGACAAAGTTATGTCAACTGCAAAACGAATTTTCGCGAAAATATATGAACTACATTTTGACAGACTTATAAAAACGGCACTTCACAAAGCGCACACCAGACACACACACAGCACACACTAAACACATACACACACACACAAATACACACACGCACATCAGCAGCTCAGAGCACACAACAAAGTGAAGTCCCTACAAGGAGCAGAAGATGCAGATGCAGTTGCTGTGGAATATAAAGCGGCAGTTGTAGATAAAGACACAACAGCGCACATCGACCAAAACTGACGTGCAACACTGGGTCGATAGGTGCAATTTCTTGTCGAAATTTCCTTGCTAAATCAAATAGAACCCAAAAAAAAAAATAAATTCAATTATGAATTCGAATTTGGAAATTTACACAATTTGATGGCTTAGTTCGTTTTTGGCAGACAGCACAAAAGTTTTTATTTTTTTGAAAAATTTTGAAAATATATTGCTTGTAATAGGCATTATAAATATTAAGTAAATGACAAAAGCAGGATTCCCTTAAAAACAGAATATAAAAATTATCATAAAAGGAGGCTTCAATTTGGTGCATGAATTGAATTGGCAATTAAAAAACTCGAAAATGTATCGATCTTAGTTCATATTGCCCTTAATACACAACAATATTTATTTCAAGTAGCAAACAATTTTAACGAATTTTCTCAACTTGTTAACGGTACTTGATTTGTGAGGTTCTTCGAATTAACAAAATAATAATAATTCAATAATAGGCAGACTTTTGAACGCAATATAAACTGTGTGGTACTTGAAGGTAAATCGACTATCGTTAATCGTTTAATCGAAAAATTGTCTGCATGGTGACCACTGTGCAAGTCCCGTTGGAAAACTAAGTAAGCGGCAACAGTCAAAAAATTTGCGAACCGAGCGTGAACAGCAAAAATCTTGAGTGAAGTTTAAAAGCTTTTTTCTAGAAGTAGTAAATGAAGAAGAAGAAGACGACGAAGGAGATGGAGAAGCAGAAGAAAAATACCAGCGGCGCGGTAAAGAAATATGCAGAAGGGAAAGACGAACAAGGAGGCAAAGATGGCGGCAATTTTGAAGTTGAATTGAAATGTGCTGAATGGCGGTAATTGCCTGAATATGTTACATATGCACACACACACATGAGTAAGCTAATGTGAATATACACATATATATATATATACATATAAATATGCATATACATAAGTGTGTGTTTGTGTATGTGTATATATATATTATTTGTATATGTACTTTTGCTTTTTTCGGGCAAAACATTTTTATGCTTTTGCCTGAGCAAGAAAACGAGACACTACCATTTATTCACTCTACTACTTTTTTTTGGGTTTGCTTGGTTTTTTTCGATTTCATTTTTTTTTTTTTTTGCTTGCAACAAAAAGCCATGCAGCAACAGCACATAAATAGTGGTGAGCTGCAACAGTCGCAGTCAGAACTGCCGAGCTCTTTAGTGCGGAAATGATTTAATGCGCTTCGCAACTCTTCATCTTATTTTGTTAAGATTTTTTGCCAGTGCCTTTGGGTATAATGGTGATGATTTTGATTTGGCATGCAGAGTTTCCAGTTGCCACTCTTTCCACTCTTTCCACTTTCCTGCCAGTTGAAACTTGCAGCGCCGCAAAGTATGCAGCGCTTTTTGTACACTTTGGTTCACTTTGGTTTTGTTTGCGGTCATTGAGGCAATTAGTTTTTGCTGAATACATCTCTCTCTCTCTCCCTCTCTCTCTCTCTGTCTCTTGCTAATTGTGCGCGTCTGGTTGCCATATTCAATCTTAAAAAATATGAGGCATGAATGACGGCGTCGATAAGCAAAATGCCAACTATATACATAAATATATATAAGATGTTGCTTTGCTTTGGCCGGCAGTCTCAAGAAGTTAAATTTATGCCAAGCGTGCCTTAAATTCATTCACAATCAGCACTTCAACCCATAAGCAGCCAAGTGAATTGGGATTAAGTTAATTCGTTTTTTTTTTTTTTTTTTTGCTGCTTAGAATATGCAATTTATTTGGTATTGCCGGCACGATCTCAATGGCAACGGCGAATTGCCAACTGTGGGCTAAGAGCTGGGAGTTGTTGAGAACTGCATGCTAGAAGAGGGAAAACTAAAAACTAAAAACTAAAAACTGAAAACTGAAAACTGCGAGCTATTTGCTATTTGTACACCAAAATGTCACTGATAACGAACTTTCTTGCTATTCGATGCTGCTGCGGATTAGAAACAATCAGGCAATTGCCACAGGACTTCTACACTTTGCGACTGCGGCTGCGAGTTAAAGAGAGACGTACACACACACCAACATACACACACATACACCAATACGAACACATAAATGCAGCCCAGAAGGAGACAATTTTGTTCATTCGTATTTGGCTTTGGCAAACTGCAAAAGCCAAAGAAAAAATTAAGAACAATGTTGAAGCAAACTTTTTGCGCAGCAATTTAATTGCAGGCAAAAACTTTTAACTAACTAACAAGCCACAAACTAGGCAACACCTCAGTGCACACACAGTAACACACACGCACACACAAAAACACACACACACACACTCGCTCACACCCACAAAACAATACGAACAACCCCGGAACAAGTCTAAACAAAACCGACTTGGGCAAAATCTAATTTTCAAACATTTACGTTTTCATTTTACTTGTTAACAATATACTAAAAACTGGCTCGAACCGCAAATCTTGAAGCAAGTTCGCTCAGCTGGACTGCTGCGGATGTGAGTGGAGTTGGAGTAGTTGCTGTGGGGGTGTTTGCCTGTTGGTGCCAGTTGGTGTATTGTGGCCAAAAAGCGAGTGCCAACTGCTGTGTAGCCAGACAATTGCTGCACTTTCCACATAAACGTCAGCAACTTCTTTAAGCGCTTGCACATAACCAATTCGCTGCCTTTTCGCCAAATTAAAATTGAGTAGTTTGCCTCCCTACTGGAAGGGGCGTGGTCGGTGTGCCCTCGCACTCAGGTGAATCTGTGTTTGCTGCAGTGAATTTCAGCATATTTTATAAAAGATTAATTGCCATTAGTTGGCTTATTTGTCGCACATCAATTAGCTGTTGCACGTTGCATATTGAATGACACAACGCAGCGGGCAAGTGGAGAGCTCAAGCGAGAACCAGTTAACGCCACAATTTGGCCCACTAAGTTCTAGTGTTAAATACAGGCCACAGTTCAGCTTAAATGGCATTTGTTATGCCTGTCCGCGTGTGTGTGTATGTGTGTGTGTGTGTGTGTTCGCCTTTCATAATATATTGATGAGCTGCCTAACACCGCTTAACCTTATAATCCGTAACCAGAGCTGCAGGCAATTATACAAGGACCATCATCGTCTCAAACTGAACTGAACTGAACTGAACTGAATTGAGGCTGTTGTGCATTGAACTTTAACCCGAGTAATCAACACCTTGACATTTAAATTTTCCATAACGCTAGCAGTCCACAAGATTTTAAACGTGACCGTAACCAAAATCTGTTTAATATCCAAGTCATTCGCAACATGGCCTAAACCACTTTGCCTGACCGCCCGCCCCATGCCTGTCATAAGTAGACTGCGGGCAGAACACTCGCGCCTGCTGCCGTTGTTTAAAAAACTTTTCTCTAGCTATTACCTACACACACACACACACACACACGCACGCAGCGGCTTTTTAACAAAGTTAATTTTTTGTTCACATCCCTAACGCTTGATGTTAATATCGCTTAGCAGCGACTTGCCAGCGGCTTGCCTAACCAGAGCAATAGCATCAAAGACTGTGAATCCACAAGCCTAGGGGGGGCAAGAGAAGCCACAACCATTCCCCCAGACCACATCTACCGACCCGCACCAGTTACCTTGTTGTGTGGCACAGTGTGTAAATGCATAAATAAAAAAGGAAAAATATTCTCAAAAATCAACTGTTTATTTAACAAATTTCTTTTTTTTATATAACATTTTAAAGATTTCAATTTGTTATTCTTTTACAAACTGATTTGCATTTAAAACTAACAATAATAATTGTCTAATTGTTCACTTTGTTGCCACTGTGCAGAGGACAACTTTCGATTTTATGCCCGGAGAGTACCTTGACTTCATCCAGCTGCTGGGCAGACTGCCATTTCTAAGAGGCATCGCGCAAAATGTCAGCGACAGGCACGTTGCGATCCTTGATGCCTGGTCTGGCGCCAGTTTTGGCTTTCAACTTTTTAAATGACCCGAACAACTTTTATAACTGCGACCTCCATCTCCCTCTCCATCTCCCTCTCCATCTTCGTCCCATCCTCACCCAATGTCCTCGAGAAATTCTTATTCAAGTAACTGTAAATAAAAAGAGCAGCGGTCGCCACACGTTGCAACTCAAAAACTTTCCATCAAGTGGCAGCTGATACGAAGTTGCAACACCAAAAAAAATGCCTAGCTGCAACTACAAGTTAAGTAAATGCCGCTGCATAACTTTTCATTGCCAATTATGCATATTTTTTGCTTAATTTGCTTAAACGGTTTTCACAGCACAGTCAAGTGCTGAATCTCAACATCTTCCTCTCTCTCCCTCTCTCTCTCTCTCTCTTCTCTTTTCTCTCTCTTTCTCTCTCGCATACTCAATATAATTTACTTACCATAATTTAGGGTCAGAATGGTCCACTTTCCACATGTCAAAAACACCGAAATTATCAAAAAGAAAAAAGTTAGAATGAAAGAAATAGTTTTTATGATATGATATATGATTTATATAGATGATATATCTATTAAATCGCTAAGGTGGCCCTTCAAATGGAATTATCTGCTTATAGTCTAGGTCCAATTACATTCTTATCCGCTGTCACTCGAATCTTGACCTGAGATGCTTCCTTCGGCCTGTTACATATTTTTTACATAACATTTTTTATCATTTCAATATTTGTTATTATTTGTAAAAGTGAAATATTTAATTGCTAAAAATGCACATTTAATTTACTTATCGATTAAAGTAATACTGAATTCTTTACTATGCCCGTCAGTCTACCCCCACTTACAACTTGCAACATGTATTTGCAACTCGTCAAATGCTTCATGGTCCAATTATAACAAAATACGGTTTAGTGCAATTTTAGGGTTTCGCCACATTTTTGTTGGCTAACACTAAAGTTGTACCAAAAAGAGTGCTGGAAATATCCGTAACATTAATATCCAAAACTCTGACATTTCGAGCAGTTCTCTATAAATGTGTGCGTGTGTGTGTGTGTTTGTGTGTGTTAAAGTGTTTTTTTGTTTTTCGTTTTCATCTGCTGTCGGTTTTGGCCGTTTTCGTGTTTTTCTTGCTGCAAATTGTTGATGAAGGCATTGATGTTGTTGCTTGTGGCACAGTAATTGTTGT
This sequence comes from Drosophila dives, assembly GCA_035042365.1. NCBI lineage: Eukaryota > Metazoa > Arthropoda > Insecta > Diptera > Drosophilidae > Drosophila > Drosophila dives. The sequence goes on along the minus strand of JAWNLJ010000443.1, from coordinate 8,870,939 downwards.
TGTTGTTGTTGCTGCTGCTGTTGTTGCAATAGCTGTTGTCGACAATGATGATGAGGCTTGGCTTGGCCTGGCCTGGCTTGGCCTTGCCTTGCCTGGCCTGGCCTCACCTCGCATGTCCTGCCCTGACCAAATCTGCTCTGGCTTGCTGCTGATAATGGGGATGATGGGGACGATGACAATGTCGTTGATGTAAAATAAAGATAACGACAACGTTGACAATGACTATGACAAGAACCCAACGACACTTTAACAGCTCTTGCAGGTGCCCGATTCCATCAACATGTGTGTGCGTGTGTGTACGTGTGTGTGTGCATGTGTACGTGTATTTGTGGATGTGGGAATGACGCTTTATTGCACTCGTTTCATCCAAATTAGGCATTCGTTATATGGCTCTGCAGGAGTAATCTTTATATAGTTCACAGTTATTGGAATGGATCATTTTACTATTTCAAATATAGTAAATGGTATAAAGGGCATTTGTCAGTCGATCAATGCTTTGATTTGCATTTAGTTTTTTACGGGTTTCTTTTATACATGTCTAGCTATGCATATCCCAGAATTACTTGCCCAGAAGCAGCTCTCGACAAACCCAAGCACTTTGCACTGTACCTTGTTTTTTTTTTTGTTTTTTTTTTGACCAAGTAAGCTCTCAAGCGTGCATGTGTGTGTCTGTCTGGGTGTGTGTGTGTGTGTGTGTTTGCCTTCTGTTTTTAGTTCATCTCTTTTATTGGTCGTTCTTGTAATCACTGGTGCACCCAGCTAAGCACAAGTGCAACAACAACTCGCCCTTCCACTCCACGCCCACCTGCACTTGTTGTTGTTATTGTTGTAATTGCTTAACTGTTGTTGATTACAAGGATGATCATGGCCGAGCAGCTGATGCGTTCTAAGCCAAGCGGGTGCCAACAAGATTGCCATCATTTTTCCATGTGAACAGCCATTCGCATTCCGTTATTTTTTGTTTCTTTCCCTTTTCTTTTTTTTTGCCTCTCCACTGTTTATTAATTTTTTACTTGCTGTACTTTTCAGCAACTCTTTCGCTCCTTCGCTTCACAAAATGTTCTATTTTAATGTGCGCCTCTATCAAAGGGCTTTATTGAAAACGAGACTTGAGCAGCTGCTTGCCATTTTTGGATGTTTTTCTTTTCGACTTTTCATATTTTGGGCTATGCCTGCTCCATGCTTTACGCTGCACAGCTCTGGCGAGCTCGTTAGGTACAGTCATCACACACACACACGCACACACAGGCACACACACAGGCACACACACAGGCACACACACAGGCACACACACAGGCACACATGGGCGCACACAGTTTTACGCACAATATGCCGCATGCAAATTAAGTTAGTTTTTGGTGCAAGCCATAATAAAAACAAAATCTCATTGCAACGAAAAATGTGTGCACTTTTCAATGGCAGCGATGCGTTGAGTGGGCCGGGAAGAGGCGGGGCGGCTGGGTGAATGGTTGGTTAGTAAGAATATTGAGTATTGGGTAAAATGCTGCAGAAGTTGTAAAAATAGCAACAACAATAATAATAACAATAAAAAGTGGATGAAGAGTGAAAGGGGAGGGCAGGGAATCTGTAGATTTGGCTTTTAAAATCACATTAAAAGAAATTGCTGCATGCGGTCATTGCATGAATTTTAACAGTAGGCACAAATTGAAGAAAAATATGCACAGAGAGACAAAGAGAGACAGAGAAAGAGAGAGACAGAGACAGAGAGAGATAGCAACAGGCTAAAAAATAAAAGCAAATAGCAGGTGTCTAAAGAACAAAGAATCTAGTCGGCGAGGGTTTTTAATAAAGTTGTCAAAGCAAAGAGCGATTTGACAAAACCAGAAATCCTATTTCTAAAATAAATGTTTCATTCAAAAATGCGGTTCAACCTACTCCGAAAGCCCTTTAAGAAAGTCTCGAAATCCGTATACATAGTTTTTGAATCTACACTGCAGAATTTAAAAAAATATCCTTTTGGTATTTATGTTTGCTTTAGCAAAGTCATCTTTAAGGATTTGTTGTGCTTTCATTTGATTTTGATTCTCATTAGGAAACTTCAACATGCACAACACAAACAACAATTCGAAAAGAAAACATCAAACAGCCGGTCACAGCCCATTTCATGCCTCTTAGTGAGTTGCAGAAACAAAAAATATGAAAATAAAAACAAAATGATTAAATTGCTTATTTATGAAAGCATAAGACCAAAGAATTAGAAGAACAACAACAAAAAGAAAATAATCTAAGCCACAAATATAAAATAATCCGCATCGATTCCACATTTTACGTTTATTTCATTCCATTTTCATTTTCGTTTTTCTTTTGTTTTTTTGGCTGATTTTAATTAAATTTGATCCGATTGATATTTTGAGCTAAACAGCAACTGTTTTGCGACGAATTAGATTGACAGAACTTTTCGGTTAGCCCTCAAGCAGCTGTTGGAAAAGTATTTCTTGGGCCACATACGTTATTCATTTATTCACTATATGTATGCACATGAACAGATATTCAAACGAGTGTCTCTGCGAGTGTGTGTGTCAGTGTTCAGTGTGTTTGTGCTAACAATTTCTAATCGTTGAGATTACATGTGTTTCTCCCTTTTTAAATGCAAATCGAACTTGTTAGCAAGCGTTGCAGAGCCGAGGCCAAAGCACTCAGCACATTCACACACATAAAAAGAATGTGTGTATGTGTGTGTGTGGTTGTAAGGGCTATTAAAGAAAAATACGTTTACTGGAGCACCATATATACGAAGAAATACAATAAAAAATATTTGTAAATGCAAAAAAAAAAAAACAAAAACAAAAAAAAGGTTGTGGCAAATGGGTTTGGATAATAAGAATGCATGACCAAAAAACACACACACACAAGCACAAATGGGCATGGCTCGTTTGGTATTTGTCCGGTGCAATATGACGTATGAGTGTTGTCATAAACAATGGCAAAGGCATAAAAAAGGGGGACCAGTGCCGAGGCCAGGCCAAACAGCAATTGTCTCTTGACACTCGCGACCAAGGCCAAAAGGAAATTCATCAAATGTCAGTGTGTGTGTGGGTGTGTGTGGGTGTGTGTGTGCTAGTGTAAGTGTATCCAGCCTCTTTCAGTTATTTTGAGCATCTTTTGCAGCATGTTTGCTTCGCTCGCAGTGTTAATTGCTGGTGACATTTTGTGACCCAGCTCTGGCTTCTCACCTACCAACTGTGTGTGTCTGTGTTTTGTTTGCCACGCCCACGAAAAATGGGAATACCTCGGTGCAGTGCCAGCCAGCAGTGTGCGTCGCTATTGTTGTGCGTCAGCGTCTGTCAGGCTTAGCAACAACTACAACTAGCTTCTTCTGGTTGTAGTTATAGTCCAGTTCTCAGTTCTCAGTTCTCGTCCAGCTGTTTGTCTAACAATTGAAATGTTATGCAATAAATCTACAAAACACACACTCACACACACACGCAATATCCATGCCTTCTCTTCAAGTGTTTGCGTGCCCCTGTGACTGTGCCTGTTCTTCTTCTTCTTCTTTTCAACAAGTTTTCACATTTCCACATTTTTGTATGAACTTTTTGACGATGTCAGATAGTAGTTAGTGGCACAGCATGCAAGTGCAAGTGCAAGTGCAAGTGGGTCCGTGTGTGTTTGTGTGTGTGTGTGTGTGTGTTGGCGTGTGTGTGGTCGTGGGTGTGAGGTGGTGTGTGAGTGGGCGTGTCACCTCCTTTCGTACGTCATTCTCTAGGCCAAAGTGCGTCAGCATCGCATTCATTATTTTTTACTTTGCTTTCATTTTTGCCTTTCTTTTTTCGTATTTTTTTCTTTTATGTTTTTTTTGTTTTATATATTTTTTTTGTTATGTTTTGTTGTTATTTTCGTTTGTGAGAAACTTTGACTTTAGGGCGTAATTTCATTGCGAAATATTTGTACAGTTTTTTTGGCGAAAACTAAAGCGCACACAATCACACACACTGCCCATCCCCCCCCCCCCCCCCCACCGTATGAGTGAAATGCTTAATAAATACACAGCAAATGTTTTGCGACATGCATTCACAGTTAAATGTTATATGCGTTTTCCGCTCTTTGTTTGAGTGCTGAGATAAAAAAAAAACATTCATAATTTCATTGAAGTTCTATTTTTATTTGTTGTATTTCATTTCACCGAGAAACTATTTGCACCAGTCGAGAAATTAAGAAACATTTGTTTTTGCCCATTTATATATTTCATATGAACAGTTATGTTTGTTGCATTTACATCGCATAGTTGCCGCATTTCAAGCTGCTGAATAATTTCGAGGGCAACCCGCAACTCGCAACTCTTCATGTTGCCACCCGGAATGCCCTTTGTGGAGCGTATATTGCATTCTTCCACAAATTCGACGGGACTTGCAGTGGCAGTCACAGCAGCAGCAATAAAGTGAATAGGATGAGTTGGTGGCACGAACTGCTTTGCTAGAAATATCACAGACAGCATTTGCCACCCGAATCGAATATCGAAAAAATATCAACTTGCTGTTAGAGTAATATCGAGTTCGGTGTTGCTCCCATTCACATTCGTAAAGCTGATTCAGTTTCTGTTACCGTTTCGTTGTGAATTTCCTTCTAATTGGCAAAAGCTAAGTGTGGACTGGCCACAATCGTCAGTTGGCTTTGAAATTCAGCAAAATAGCCCGAAACGCCTGTGTGGCAACTGGCCATGTTTGTGAGAGCTTTCGCTTTTTTGTGCGAGTTCTTTATTAAGGGTGCGAATTTTTATTAACATGCTGAAACAAAATTCATGAATTTCGAGACTGCCTATTGGCACAGCTCTCGACAAGCAAATACCCTGGTAACTTATACAAATCAATTCGCTGCCACAAACATATCTATGAACTGGAATAAGGAATTTCACAATTCGAGTATTAGAGTATTAAATTGTCGGTTACCTTACGACTGCAATATGAACATTTGTAGTTGGATAAAGGCAAAAGGATGACTTCATTAAGAGACGATAAATATAGACTTGAGCTTTGCTGTTAAACATTCACTTATATAGAAAATTAAGTTTAAATACGACACATGTATTTTTATTAAATGCGAAGAAAGCTAAAATGAAATGCATTTAATTCAATCATCTTGTTGACTCATTTAACCTTTGAGCCATTATTAAGTTAACCTTTTATGGCCTCCATTTGATTTGACTGTTTGCCTTTTATTTTGCCTTTGCTATCAGCTCAACATCGAATAATTGCCATTCACATTGCTCTCGTGTTTACATATGTTGTTTTTTTTTTTGTTTTTTATTACCTTTCAGCAATTATCAACAGATTCAACATCTCGGCTATGCCGGCCACGAAATTGCAACCGAGAGCATTTCACAGCAGCTGGGACTCCAGGATAAGGGCTACGAGGAATGGGTGGGCGAAATGATTGGCATGCGTGAAATTCTACGCCACTTTTCGAATGTGTCCGTCAACGATGTGGTTGGCATGCGTGCTCCATTCCTCAAGCCAGGACGCAATACTCAATACAAGGTGATACACACACACATATATATATATATATTTGACTATGTAGTTTATTATATTATACATATATATTTTTATAAGAAAGCAAAAGAGTTGTATTTTTTGGTAGAAAATTAATACATTCTGCATTAGCGGCAATAAAATATTCTTTCCAGTCGACCACAAATTTTTTCCAAGTCTATGCAAAAAGTAACTGTATTCTTAGCCATAACAATAAAAAAAACTGTTTACAACACTTTAACTTGTAATAGGTATGGTATCAATACCATTTTCATCTTGAAAACAGCATCATCCCTAAATAGATCTCTCATTTTCATAACTTATTTTTTGATTTGAATATTTAGGTTGTTAAATGAAGAAAATTGATTTAGGGCTTCTCAATATATATTTCGAGTGAGATTAATGTATATTTATTTTGCATATTCCTGAACTGAACAGGTGCTGGAGGACTTTGGATACATTTACGATAGCTCGATAACCGTGCCACCAGTTCCAGTGCCTGTGTGGCCCTATACGCTGGACTATAAGATCTCGCACGAATGCAAGAGCGGCACTTGTCCGTCGCGAACGTTCCCGGGTGTGTGGGAGGTGCCATTGAATACACATTATGTTGAGGGCTTCGAGGGCGGTCACTGTCCCTATATGGATCAATGTGTGCTGCACAATTTGGATGAGAACGAAGTATTCGAATGGCTGCAGGAAGACTTCTCGCGCTACTATGAGCAGAACAAGGCGCCCTATATGATGCCCTTCCACACGAACTGGTTCCAGACCAAGCCACTCGAAAATGGCCTGCACAAATTCTTGGACTGGGCTCTCGAATTGTAAGTTGGGCTTGAAATTTGCCATGTTTATTATCTTTTTTGTGTATAACTTTATAGAGTATAGGCCAAATGCTGTTTATTATCTGATTCTGTTGGCTTTAAGCTGCTGAGAAAAACAGAAATGTTGATCTTCTATTCCCGGACATACACATATACATACACACACATACATACACACATAGTAGCGTCGTACCCAATATTGTTATCTACGCACGAGGCTCTTCATTTTTCATAAATGTATTTCTCGGCTCTGGCTTTTTGTTTTTGCTGTTTTCTTAATTGAAAGCCAACTTTGGTAGGCAGATACACATACACACACACACACAAACACACACACATGAGCAGCTGGCGTTTCCTGCAGTGCGCTTCCGATTGCCGCTGGCACGTTTTATATTCAATTAAAGGAAACTAAAAAAAAAAAAGAGAAAAAAAAACGTAGGAAAAATCGAGAAAAGCAAAACAGTAGAAGGAAAACGCAAAAGCAGCACCAGCAGAAACAACAACAACAACAAGAACAACAAAAACCAAATTGGCAATTGCCATAAAAATTGCTTGAACAAGCGGCATATGCTGATAGTCCATGGCGCCCAATGGAGGGCACATGCTGGAGAAACCATGCGAATGGCAGCCGACACGGCCACTGGTCGCGTGTGTCTGGTTCAGGAACAGGTTGATGCGGCTGCCGCGCGCCAATCTAAAAGCTCTGGCAGTCACTCAACCATATGCACAACTCTCCACAGTATCCCCAACCAAATCTCAGCCAGTGCCCCCCCAACAATGGCGACTCTGTGGTCAGCAGTAGCAGCAGCAAAAAAAAATAAAATAAAAAAAAAACAAAGAATAAAAAAAACAAAAAAAGAAATGAAAAAGCTTCAGCAGCAGCAGCAGCAGCAGAGACGATGAGAGAAAAAAAAAATCGCACGTTTTAATGAGAAAAGTTTAATTTCGTTAAACTTTCATTTTGAAAAATATCTGCGCTGGCACAGCGACAGCGGCAGCAGCTCGCAGCTCGGAGCTGGCAGGGCTCAGGGAAGGCTAAGAAGACAATATATCCACGCAAGGCGGAGCCCAGAGGGGCCACGATGTGGCAAGGTGGGGCCGGGCTGGGCAAGGCGCTGGGCCGTGGCTAACTAAAAGCCATGTTAAAACGCACAAAAACAGCATGAGTGCCAGCTAACAGAGACACACTGTTACACGGTCAGAGGTTGCTGGAGGATGGGTGAGGCCATGGTTAGTTGATGTTTTGTAATGGGCAGATGGGTAGGGCAGGCGGGTGGCGGGTGACGGGTGGCGGCATCAAAGTGCCAACAGTATAGTATGGATGATGGGCATGGGCATGGGCATGGGCATGATGGGCGTGAAGAAGGGCATTAAACTTTCATAATGAAGTTATGTGCTGATAACATCGTACTTTGTCAGCATCGCAGCTCGAATTCAGTCTGGCATCTGGCATTGAGCTGGATGAAAATGATGCATGAGCTGGATCCACTGAACCCCACCTCGACAACCCCACACGGCGGACATGCTTACAACATCAAAACTCTCTATATACATTAGCATTATTTTCCATGAAATTTTTAATGAAATCAAAATACATGCCCTCATAATTGCAAACTTTATTGAGCTTCACATGCCACCAAGTTCCATGTGCTCCATGGACCATGAGCTGTGTCTGCTGTGCAAGAAACAATCCCCTAAACATACTGTGGCTGACTGGTGAAAATAGACCCAACACTCGCACTACGTGCATAAATAAATGTTTAAAATAAATTCCAAATTCGGTTGTTCATTGATTTCCGGAGAGGGAAAAAAACAAGATGAGTCGATTTAGCTGAGCAATTCCTTTGTCATTATCCGGATGTCAGTTGGAGAAAAACATAAATTTCTCTTCGATATTCAAGAGCCAATCATGGTCAGTCATCGCAAGCCGAAGCTATATCTTATATATAATTCGAAAGTTGAGATATTGGTTGAAAATCTTATTGTTCCTAACCAAACATTAATCTCAGAGTTGTCTCTAATTGGAATTTAAGGAATATTTTGTTCGGCTTCCCATTGAATTAAGCAGCCTATTGTCAAATTTGATCAGATTGGTCTAAGCCATTTAGCAAGACCTAAGGTAACAGGTAACTGTAACTGTATATAAGGTTCAGACACCTTAACTAATCGGTTTTTCTAGGTATTCACTTAACAGTTGCAGAGAAAACAAACTGAAACTAAAGTTGGTGAACACTTTTGAAGTGAATTAAAGTTGCAACTAAAATTAGTTGATGCACTGTGAGGAAGGGGAAGGGGAAGGGGAGGGGGTGGGGGGAACAGTGCATGTAACATGATTCGAACTCTTTTGCACTGACTGCTGCCTCGCCTCACTCAATATATCTCATCTGCATGTTGGTGAAGTATGATGGAAGTTTGTCTTTTGCAGTTCACCACCATTATGATCGGAGTCGGAACATACAGACACTAAAATACTACGATTCATTCATACGTATATGTGACTGACTGGGAGTGACGAGGAAGATAGCGATTGGGTGCTAAGCTGGGAATGGGAATGGGACGGGGCAGGGTTAGGGCTAAACTGAATACCAGCAGCTGCAAAACTATTTCTTGCACAATTTTACGAAGTTTTTAATTAGTGTGAATGACTTTCAACATTGAGCTAGTGTCGGCACTAGCAGCTGTAAGTGGTAGTTGGGGAAATGGAGATATAGGGATATGGGGAATATGGGGGATATGGGTGATATGGAGCAGCGGCAGCTGCTGGATACGAAGCGGAGGGCAGAAGTCCGTGTCAGGTGCTGGAAAATGCGTGCGGCAGAATGATGAAACGGTTCTGAGACTTCACTCTACGGCGGAGGTACGGATTCAGAAAGAGAGAGAAGAAGAAAAACAGAGTGTGCAGAGGAGTGCAAAGGAATACCTTATGTTATTTTTTTTTTTTTCCATAAACTCGTATTTGCTGTGTGTGTTAACGCAATTGTTGTGTTATATTTAGTTTCTGTATGTCGGACTCAGGGGAGTGGCCATTTTATGAGAATGGGTGTGTGTGTGTGTCTGTGTGTGTCTGTGTAAGTGTGAGTGTTTCTGTGGCTACGAAATAGAATTACATATAATTTGTAAGTAGATGAACAACTTTTTATTCGAAATTAAATATCATATGCATTCGTGCAACATAATATCTTAGCCCAAAATTTGATTACGTAAAACTTATTACATGCTTTTGTTTTTATTGATCTCATTTGCAGACCCGACGTCTACATACTGACCGTCACCCAGATGTTGCAATATATGACCGACCCCAAGGAACTGCGCGATGTCTCCCAGATTGAGTCGTGGAAGTGTGACAAGAACATTGCTGTGGCGCCAAAGCCGTGCAACATTTGGCAAACGTGTGCGCTGTCCTTCAAGATACCCGAACAGAATCTGACGGACACTCGCTACATGGAGACGTGCCGTGAGTGCCCCAATGTGTATCCATGGTTGGGTGATGCTGGCGGTACGGGCATTTCGGGTCGGGACAACTACATCTACTCGGGAGCCAGCAGCGATGCGCCCGAGGAGCCAGAAGCTGCCAATAGAAAGTAGAAAGATTTGTGAACCACCCCTTTCCTAATCTATAATCCTCTGCTGATTATTCATCTATTTTCCTTGCACCTTCGCTATATTTCCAACTATCTTCTGTGCTGTCATTAATTTCCAGTACATGTGTCATGATGATGCAATATTGAGATTTTTCTTTGTTTTTTTTTTTGTAGAAACTTGCAGAGCGTATTTTGATTTTTTGTCAATAAATGACAATAAATAATCACATCATTGGATGTGGACTCTGTTCTGCAAGTATCAATTCTCTCTTTCAATTTTATTTTTATTTTTTTTTTTTGGTAGTTAAACTTTTGTTTTTCCAGACTTTTGTAGCCTGTAAGCGAAATTGTGTCAAACTGTTCTTAGTTTTAATATATATTTTATATTCCTTCTATGAATAAATCCACAATTTTTTTTAAATCTCAATTTTTTTATAATTGCATAACGCTATTTGGCAGCATTTTTGTTTTTATAAGATTTTTAATTTGGTTTTTGCGAACATTACTTTAATGTAAGCATTCAACAAATACTTTATAAGTGATTCAATTATAAATTTGAAGGCAATTGGTCTAAGTCCGACAGAGTCAAATGTCGATATTCCCATCGATATCGGAACTATCTGTTCAAGTGGCATGCTGAAGTGGCGCCGCAATTTAGTACAAATGCAGCTGCAAAATTATTATTCAAAGCATTTAGCGGGAACCCGGCTCAGTAGCCAGAAATGGCCAACAAAAAGTGCAATCTGCAACTTTTGCCAGCGACATCAGCTATGACCATGTATTTAAAACCGAAATTAGACGCGACGGCACCGAAGGCAGCGCCCAAAGGTCGGCGGCAACAACAAAACAAAAAAAAAAAAAACAAAAAAAACCAAACAAATGCGACAAAACTTTTACAATTTCAACCAGGGGAAATACACGTGCAAAGCGTCAAAGGGAAACTCACGACGTGGATGATGAGGACAACATCGCAGGTTAGTGCGCCACACCGCACGCGACCCACTCAGTACCAGCACACCACACCACACAACACCACCCCACCATCACACCGCACCACCCACGCACGTGGAGACACACACACATACACAGGGCCAGGGACAGAGGCGAATTGCTTAAAGAGGGACAAACAACCTCCGTCGCCATTATCTCGTTATATATGTAGGTATGTATGTGTGTGAGTGTGTGTATGAGTGTGTGTGTGTGTGTGTGTGTGTGTGTGTGTGTGTGCGTGTGTGTGCGTGTGTGTGTGTGTGTGCATTAATGTTTGTTTTTATCCTCTACAAAGATTACACACACAGGTAAGTTGCATTATCTAATTTTGAAGTAAACATCTATTATTGAGCACAGAATCAGTTAACAATTCATGATTAAAATAAATTATTTAAATTAAATTAAAATAAATAACTTAATTATTGCTAATGCCATTTTGAGAAAACGGTAACTGTAAGTCTGGCAGCAGCAAGTTTTGTTGAAAGTCCATTGTTCGACACGTTGTGCGTTTAGTTCGTTTTGCGAAATGCTTGTTTTTTTGAAACGAAACTACAAACACAAGCAAACACGCGCATCCTTACACACTCACACACAGACATACATTCATCCACACACGAATACGTATATAAAAATGGGACATGAAAGCGCATTCATTGCTGATGTTTGCTTAGAACAAGTGTCAGGGTATTTACATGCCCATGTGTGTGTGTGTGTGTGTGTATGTATGTGTGTGTGTGTATGTGTATGTATGTGCATGCATGTTTGTGTATGTGAGTTCGTTTGTGTTTTTGCGCCAACTTCAGCTCAAAATGAATGAAAAAAGTTAGTTGGACAAATTGCATTTTCCGAAAATATTATCCCAAACAAGTAATTGAAAATTTGTTGGTCGTATTTATGACCGCATCGTAAATGCGGATTTTACAGCTCGTCCCCTTCAAATTGAATTAAATAGCAAAATGCCAAAATCGGAACATGAGAACACAAACAGCTCTCCCATATCAAATATCGTGCAAAACATATTAAAAAAATCATTGTAAAAACATTTGTCAATTTAATTATCCAAATCATATTAAAATTATATATTGACTTCTCTAATTCAATCATCGATCATTCAACGGCAACACACCCAATAAATAAATTTTATTTTAAATAAAAATTATTTTCTAGTTTTTAGAAATAATTTTAAATGATATTTCAAAAAACTAATGTTCAATAATGATATAAATAACAAGAAAGTTGAGAGGTTAAAATTGTGTATACGCATTTAAAAAACTTAAAATTCAATAGAAATTTTTTATACATGTTAGAAAAATGTAGTCATATTAATTTCTAGAATATGAAAGTCTGTTAAATTTGATCTAAGCAAGACAGTCGAGAACTTATATTCTAAATTTAAAGTTTTTCATTTTTATAGTCTTTGTTATTCGTGTCGAAAAACTTGAGATTAGAATTATATTTCAATTTTGTTTGACCCATGTATGATTTTTTTTTCTTCGTTTTTCTTTCAACTTGAGTTGTTATTCTTTAATGTTAAGCTGGGGGGGAAAGGGAAATTGAATTGTGTCCAAATGTGAGTGTCAGGACAAAACCACTTCTGCACCCCAATGTCACGTGCGAGTGGGCGTGGCCAAGTTGGTTAATTGTAAAGAGACGTGTAACTTTTTGTCGCCCACAATTCTCAAACCACTTGTCAACCACACATACAAAGACACAAATGTGTGCATATGCGACAAAAAAGTAATTCGAATATGATGTCAAGAGCGTAATTATTGAATTACTTTGCACACACACAAGTGCACACACACGCACCACACACACACACACACGCACCACACACACACACACAAATGAAGTCGTACAGGTAGCGGCATCCACTCAGGGCTCACTCGTAAAAAAGTTGAGGTGGCAAGGTGGCACATGTACGTGGTAATATTATGCAACATAAAGTGGCAACTTGCGAATGTGTAAAATGACAGCTACAACTGAATGTGGGCGCGTCGGGCGTCAGGCGTCGGGCGTATGGTGTGCTGTGAATTCTAGCGTTGGCCGCACAAAAACCCCAAAACAAAAGTACAACAACAATTGCCATAACAAGATGAAACAAAAAAAAAAAAAGAGCACCTGTGTCCAACATGCTGCAAGTAGCTGCCAGCAAAAAGGGGCAGCAACGGCAGCACCCGCTAACTATGGTAACTGGCAACGCACGGCACGTGCACACACACACACACACACATTCACATATTCACACACACGTATTCGGTTAAAAGTAGTGGCAAAAGTAGTAACCAACACGCCGCAAATAAAAAAAGGTAAAAAAAAAAAACGTTTTTTTAAGCACGCCGAAAATAAGTTACCCTTCCAGATTATCCATGATACTCAGCACAGAGGTAATTACGAAGTTCCAATTTAAAATAAACAGACATTTTTATTTTGAGTTATTATTAATTAAATAAAAAATTTTAAAGGAACAAACCAAACTTTTAGTATTCCAGTTAAAAGATGTTTCTGCTTCATAAAGTTCTTTATGGGATTGAAAACATTTCTCTTCAAATTGTTACACAGTTTACATCAAAATGATGTTACCTTATGTAAGGGTATCAAACCATATACAAACAGTAAAGACAACTGTAGTGATTTCGACTATAATATACCCAAGCCTTTTATTACCATTTAAGTTTTTTGTGTGGATCTGCGCAACTAAAGTTGATCCTTTTTTTTGGAAAAAATATCTACATTTTATCACCATCAATATAATATTTTATGCCCATCAACTTTTATACACAATTGTTTTTATGTTTTGTTCATAATTTTAGGTATTAAAGTTAAATTAGGACACAATTTTGCAAAGATTTTAAGTTTTCATTTTAGTCAATTGTATTTAATGAAATTTGTATTTTACTAACCGGTAAAACAAAGCTGGGAAATATATTCTAGTATTTATATATACATATATAAATGTGTGTGTGTGTTTTTTTTTTTTTGTTGAAGAAGCAAAACTTTGTCAGTCAGTTAGGTGTGAGTTAGTTTTTGGCTTAACTAAGCCAACAGTAATACCAAAACACTTTAGGAAGGCAACATGGTAAGTTAACGTAATTTAGTGCAGTTTGGCAAAATCTATGTATGTGAAAAATAAGATAACTCGCACACACACAGACACACATCAAGTTACTTACTTATTAGGAATTAAAGTGGACATTTTATTTAATCAAATAAACAATTTGACGAAACATTTAAATAAGTAGCTTAAAAGATTTGAGCACAAATGTGCAAAATTGCCAACAATTGTGTCAGTCCATACTAAATCTGTATAAAATGAGTATTCAGATTAAATTCGAATTTAATTAAATTATGACTGTGGAAAGTATTTTTCGATCATTTTTGATTTGAATGCAGCATTAGGCTAGAGGCGAATTAAAGAGCTATAAATAGGTACTTATCGATGCAAAGAACAAAAATAATAATGCGTTAATGCATTTAAGCCAGGTCAGGCATTTGCTCACATTGGATAACAGCCAATACTTTTTTTTAATAATTAGAGCAATTCGATTTTATGGCCACATCCACATGCGATTTGCATTGAATAGTTACGCTATGACCAATGCCAAATAGGCGCCCATCTACACTATGAGGACACCAGCTGTGCCCACCTGAAAACTCTTCTGGTAATGATGATTAAATTCTACTTTGCGCCGGTTTTGCTTCAGGCTTTACTTAAATGTTGGCACGACAACTGAATGTGCTTGTGTCAGCAACAGCTGAAAGGGGAGATAATCTGGCAAGTGGATGGTTTGGGCTTGGGTTTGTGGGGAGATGGGAGATGGGTTTACGGCACGAAGACCCTTGCGTGAATTGCTTTGCTTTGGCATATGTAAAGCAACAGAAAATCGATTAACATGGCTTTAATGGTCGTTCAACGCCCCAATGTGTGGCCCTGTTTCTTGGCAATTGCATCAACATGTTTACAATAAACTTTTTCGTTTCTAGAAATAATATCAAAACAAAAAAAAAATTCTACAAATTTGAAAATATAATGTTTTTTTTATAGAAATATTAGCCATTATTGTGAAATGTATTTACAGCAAGTGAGAACGTTATAGTCGGGTGTAACTGGCTGTGAAATACTCCATAAGGAACACCATCTGATGACAGTTGCGGCAAAACTGTGTGGGTATAGCCAACAAATACCGATCTTTAAAGAAGACTCCTAGTAATCTATCCTGCCTTTTAAATTGCAATAGAAATGCGCTTTTGGAGCTAGGATTAAGCGTGTCGAAAATAATGTGGGAGACGATTTTTAGTAATCTTTCTTCTAAGTTGTGTGTTAGCTATAAGCTATTGAGAATTTAAGGAGTGAAAGTGGGCGTGGCCAAACTAAAAGCAATTAGATGAGGCTCCTAGCAATATATCTTCCAGGTTTGCGAAAAGTACCTCTTAAGTTATAAAAGATTGGAACTATGAATTTTGCAGGCGGAAGAAATCTTTCTTCCAAATTTACCTACTATAGCTAATAAGTTGCGGGAGATATATGCTCATTTCAGATGTGTGGGCATGGTCTGAAAATGAATATACTGATCCTTACAGGAGTTTATCAGGAAGTTGCCTCACAGATTTGGTAACTCTATATATTTTTCTAAATATAAAAAATTAAATTTGCTTCTTAGGAATTAGATACTTTAATTTAGACTCCGAACCGTTCGCAAATTCGAATGATATAAAAGTTTTTTGTAAATTGTGAATTTATAAACCATGCAAAATGTTCATAAATATTTATCGGAATTTTCTTTTTTCAGAGTGTAGTCCGCCATATGCATGAGGACATATCAACAAGCACACAGCCCCAACAGCCTTGAGGCCGCCTCCGCAAATACAACGCGTCAAAAATCGCCAAATGCATGCAGGCAACTGTCAACTGCGTCCAACCTACAAAGCACACGCCACAGTGGCATGCCACCCTTTTGAAATATGCAGAAAGACGCAGCTCACTTTCAAAGCTGTGCAATTTCTGGTGCATGTGCATGAGTGGGTGTGTGTGTGTGTGTGTCACACACTCTGCGGCCTTGTGTGTTAAACATGTCATCTGGTAAAGCAATGCCCAAACCGGCCAATTGCTTCTCAGTGCCATGCAGAAGGGTCATTCATATGGTAAAAAGGCTGAAGCCAGAACGGCACTTGAAAGCCAATTAAAAGATGATGGGACAGAGGAGACGCAAGATGCAGCAGCACACGATTAAAATTTGTCACATCCTTCGTATATCGGAAATCAATAGTTGATTCTGTGTAATTAGCATAATAAATATGGATTGAAGTCTTAAGTGAAATACTTCTCAGCTTCTTGATGGCTTCTCTCATTCCTTCCTTTTACGTTTCTCCGGATGTACACCACATATTTGAGGTCAACTTTTTTCCATTCTTGTGAATCGATGTGATTAGAACAAAACAAAGATTTATGACTTTGCAATAATGTTGAAAATGTATTTCGAATCAATCAAGGCAAAAATATAATATTATTTCAAACTACAAAAAAATAATCATATTTCAACTGATTTGCACCAGTCGAGGGTACGTAATTTTGGGTAACCATTCTTGCTTGTGTTCTAAACAACTTTTATTAAATTTCTCCATTTAAATTCCACAGGAAAATATGTCAATTTAGCAAGTAGATGTTGCTTTTTTCCGAAAAAACAAAAACCATGAGAAAAGTGATGCAGAATTAATGGAACTGCAGATGTGAATGCGAATCTGATTGCGACTGCGTTTGAGAAAGTGAGCGCGTCGAAACAGGTTCACTCTACACTTCGGCAAGCTGAGAGTAGCAAGCAAATCAAAAACAAAGAGCAAAACAAAAAAGAGATAAGCAGAATGCAAACACAGAAAGCGTTGAAGCAGCAACACGAAGACAAAGACAATTTTTTTCACTGCACTTTGCAGGCGTCCAGTTCGTTGCAAACGCAGCGCAGGTCGAAAGCAATTTAAAGCATTATTCGGTAAAGATAAATATGCCACGCCCAGTGCTACTCATACATGGTGGAGCTGGTGACATAACCGACTCCCGGATTGCGGGCAAATTCAAGGGCATCAAGGAAGCACTGCGATCGGCGTGGAAACATCTTGAGCCGACATCGACATCGCCGGCGTCCAGCAGTGCACTAGATGCCGTTGAGGCAGCCGTTAACTCAATGGAACTGGATGAGTCCTTTAATGCAGGCTACGGCTCCTGCCTGAACACCGCCGGCGATGTGGAAATGGAGGCCAGCTTAATGGAGGGGCTCGAATTGCGCGCCGGCTGCGTAACATTGTTGCGTGATGTGATGCACCCGATAACGGTGGCACGTCGATTAATGGAGAAGCGACGCCATGTCTTTCTGGGCGGCCAAGAAGCCCTGAACTTGGCGCTAAGTACGGGCAGCAAGCGGCTGGAGGTGGGCGCCCTTGTTACAGAGAGCGCTCAGCAGGCATTGCGTGAGTTTCTGGAGCAGGAATCACAAGGCTTGGATACGACCTTTGCACGCACGGAGCTAGATGAGGCGCGCTCCGATCCGAGTGGTGAAACTGTAGGCGCCGTTGCCATGGATGTGAGTGGCCACATTGTGGTGGGCACATCGACGGGAGGCATTACGGGCAAGTGGCCGGGACGCATTGGCGACACACCACTGCTTGGTTGTGGCACCTATGCGGATAATTGTATCGGTGGCGTCTCCACTACCGGCCATGGTGAGACCATAATGCGCTATAATCTTGCACAGCGCATAATGGGAGCCATCCAGCATCAGGGCCTCACCGCCCAAGCAGCCGCTGACCAGGAATGTCAACAGATGACGAAACGTATTGGAGGTACTGGCGGCGCCATAGTTATCGACCACAACGGCGAAGTGGGCATCAGTTGGAGCTCACGCCGTATGGCCTGGGGATATGTGCGTGACGGCATCATTCATTACGGCATCAATCACAACGAAATATTCCAGGAGCCTCTACTGGCTACACATGCATGCTAGAAAGCATTCAACCCATCTGTCATTCATTTGTAGTACTTTTAATGTTTAAATAAATTACAATTAAGCACAAAAATTATAAAATATCTAAACATAGATTAAACCTATAAATATATATGTACAATTGTTTTTGGAAAAAAAATAAAGAAAATCCCTTAACATAAAGCTTACTTTAATTAGAGCATAATTGTTCATAACTGCCAGACCTTCGTTTTACTTAGAAACTAAATTCTTAGATTATGTCAAAAACCTGAGATCTATAAGCACCTCAACTGTTTAAGATTGCTGTCAAAATGGCGAATTTGAGTATAACATAAACATTGTCATTTGTCTTCAAATCTGGATTGCCTTGTGGCAAGTATCCAAATAATTTGAAATCAATGCAATATTTCGCATCTAAACAATTGAACATGTCGTATAGAGATTGCACATGACCTCTGTTGTTTTATTATTAAACTAACCCTGTCCGCCACTGGGCGCCACTTCGCGTTGACTTTCGTGCGCCTCGGTGGTGCCATAGCAATACTTGGCATCCTCATTGCGATACTTGTTTTCATGCTCGACAGAGTGCGAATTGGTGCGACACTTGACCAGGCACAGCTCAAAGTGATCCACGACGCTGGCATAGATGTATTTTTGAGTATCTGATGCCTGCAGTACCTGCTCTAACAGCGCCTGCTTGTTCGGATGCAGGCAACAGGAGATACAATGTTCGTAGATGGCGCAGCAGTGCGATGTGGCATTGCAACTGTGACAGCTATAGTAGCTGATGCCGGGCAACTCCACATTGCAGCAACCATTGACCAGAATCTGATCACGTTTGCATACGAAACCATGCTCATCCACCAGAAGGGTACGGCCCTGCACAGAGTTTCGGCAACGTTGGTCCGGATCCCGTGTCCGATTGAGATGTTCTTCGGGTGGTAGCAGCTGCTGCTGCCAAAGTAGCGGTCGTGTCCGTTGAGCTTTATATTCATCGTAGTGCAGCGCGCTAAATGCTCCCTTCTGCTGGGTAAAATGTCAAAAGATGAAATCAATTAGTTGAACTTTTTATTCTATCACTCACCCGATCAAAGATGTTGCCAAATATGTAAACAAGGGCCAGTAGTACAAGGATTATATAAATAAAGCGTCTTCTTAGCAGGCGTGTGAGTGCGGCTGGCCACATCGTATGCGTATGCGGGCATAGGCATCGGCATCATTGCCTGTGATGTTTCCAGGCAGTTGGTTGCGTCAAAGTTCAAAGCGGTTCTGTTCCAGATGCTGACGTACTACTCTGTTCAAACTGTTTGCGCGCTGCATGCCCCCTGTTCCAAAACACTGATTAAGTGAATGGCCAATTTTACAGAATTATTTGCTATTTGTTTTGGGTCAAACAGCTGTGAACGCTGCTTCATAGCGTGGCCAGATAATGCGAAAACTATATGACAAGGAGATTCTTTTGATTCCAAATTTATCGATATTATAATCTTTTATCATATGTATATTTGAAAATGAACGAATTCTTGACAATTCAATCTTAATACAAATTTTATATTTCTGGACATAAATACGTTATATGAAACATTAACCATATACTATTATCATCGTCTACTAATATTTCTGACTATTAAACATATATTCGACTATTAGACATTTAAATATAAAACAAAACAAAAAGTCTCTTTCAATGAATCATACCATATAAAACTCCTTCAATTTTCGGAAAAATAGTTGCCTATTTTTTTGAATTTTCGCATAATGCTGAGTAAATTTGTTCAAACTCTACAACGGGTTTATAAGAAAATCGACGTGTCTTTGCTTTTTCCTTATACGAATTTTCCTTTTGTCACACAGTAATTATTTCGACAATTGGCGCCGATTGGAAGATTGACTGTGCTGTTATCGAAGGTTAACAATCGGTTTCTGGAACTGAACTATTATTTTTAGAAAAAAGAAAACTTTACCTTAATAAGCTTTAGAATTAAATCGTAACTTGTCCCATATTGTATATGTATCTTATAACACATAAGGATCATAAATTCAGGTATATTTTATTAATATTAAAAGTCAACGTAACCTCATAATTTATTTGCAAATTTAGGGTAAAAAAGAGCTAGTTCAATTCGAAGCGGCACGAAACCGTTGTGGTTCCGCTGATCACCAATACAACTCTAAAAAAGAACGGCTAAGAACGTTAAGAAACTGAGGTGAAAGTGCCAAGAGACGTGTAAGCGCCAGAAAGCAACAAGCAACGTTGCAAAGAACGGAGCACAACAGTTGCCAAGCAGCAAGCACGCTGATTGCCGCAACTTTGTGTGAAACTGTCAAACACTTTGACCCACACTCGCGAATACACCGCGCACGTCAGGCAGCCAGGAGCAACAGCTGTTGCTTGCCACACACACACTAAACATAAACACACACAGTTAAAATGCCACACAATCAGTTGCAAAGATGGCTGTACACCTGCCTGTTGGTGAGTGTCTTGCCCACGTTATGCGTGGGCCTGTTGGATGGCCTCTATTGCGGCAAGGAAAACTGCTACGATGTGTTGGGTGTCACACGAGAATCGTCCAAATCGGAGATTGGCAAATCATATCGCCTACTCGCCCGCAAACATCACCCGGATCTGCACCGTGGCGAGGAAGCCAAGGCACTGGCCGAGGAGCAGTTTAAGCTGATTGCCACCGCCTATGAGATATTGCGCGATGAGGAATCGCGCACCGATTACGACTACATGCTTGACAATCCGGATGCGTACTATGCGCATTACTATCGCTACTATCGTCGACGTGTGGCCCCCAAAGTAGATGTGCGTGTGGTGATTGTGGCTACGCTAACCATCATCTCGGTCATCCAGTACTATTCCGGCTGGCAGCGCTACGATGCGGCCATCAAGTACTTTGCAACCGTCCCCAAATATCGCAACAGGGCGTTGGATATCGCACAAGATGAGATCCAGGAGCGTGTGCACAATCGAAAGGGCAAAAATCGCCTATCGAAACCGGAACAAAAAGAGGAACTTGAGCGCATCATACGCAAGGTCATCGAGGAGAAGATGGACGTGCAGGGTGGATATGCAAAGCCCACGCTGTGGGATATACTCTGGGTGCAGCTACTCATCTGTCCATACACTCTATTCAATTTTATTGTGTGGCATGCGTTGTGGCTCTGGCGCTTTACGCTGCTCAAACAGCCGTATGGCGAGGAGCAGATGCTTTATTTAATTCGCCGCCACATGGGCATGGGACAGAATCAGTTCAATTCCCTGGAAGACAGACAGATCGCTGAGTATTTACAGCTGGAGCTGTGGCAGCGTGACAAATTTATTGCGTGGAAGGCCGATCAGGATGAGGAAATGAAGAAAAAGCTGGCCGAGAATCCGCGTTACAAAGCCTATAGGCGCTACATGAAGAATCATGGGCCCGGCCGCATCACTTTTGAGGATTAGAATGGCGCCTGTTGTTGGATTGTTCAAGTTTTATTGTTCCATCTCGTCGCCATTGGCAAACTGTAATTTATTATATCGAGTTCGTCGTCCAAAAACTTTTGGTTTTTAATTTTTTTTTTTGTAACATTTTTATACGATTTTCGATGTGAAGTTTTGCAATAGTTTAAAAATAAATTATGTTAATAATTTTGTAAAGCCATTGGACACTGCCCAAGGGCCCCATGGCCAAAAACGTTGACCTCGCCGTAAACCGGTTCAAAATGTGCTTACTCGCATCTAATCACCTTCTCGGCAACAGCAGCAGCTGAAAAGAACGTGCGAATCTTAAACCGAGAAACCGACAACCCAAGAACTTCCCCATTTTTACAAATTGTTAGCTCAATTGTCCGAATTTTGATAGCAAATATACAAGTACATATTAAATTAAATGAAAATAATTTATTACAACTGTCTTTTACTAAAAGCCCGCCGAATAAATGCACAAAACAACAATTATAAAAGTCGCCATTTACAGGCCGGAAAATATAAATAGTAATCTATTAATTAATATAATCCTATTATTGCGTTAGTATTGCAAATCCATTGCATTTGGATTGTAGGCCAAGTGAAACTCAACCAGTCAGAATGCCTATAACATATAACATAAGTACAGAGACTATATCTATATAAAAAGAGTTATTTTTAAGGTTAAATTGATTAAAAACATTAATATTTACTAATGACAAGTGTTCTAAGCCATAAACTCGAGAAACATGTGCATCTTTGCGTTACTTTAACGTACAATAAATCATATTTATAAAGTATCTTATTACGGCTCTGCTACATATACGACGTGGAGCACAACCTACGTCTCATTTACACAGTTGTTCTTCAAAAATGTAAAAGCGAACATTAGTGGGACCATAACATAAGTAGTATGTCGGAAACCGTTGCCAACGGCCTTATTTACACAGCTTGTGAGCATTATTCTAGTTTATTTTGGGTGGAGTTTTGTGTAAGATGATAGCATCTGACGTCGACATATAACATATAGCTCGACCGATTTGTATTGGCAGCTATAAGATATATGTGGTAGTCCGATTGATCGACAAAGCAAGCCGAATATGTGTAGTGAGAAAAGTAAGGGTTGACAATGGATTTGACTATTCCATTAAGTATTTGGTATCGCCGACCAGGTCGTCAGCGTCTAGCAGATCGCTGACGAGCCCGTATGGCACCTTGACATTTTGCACATGCTGAAAATCGCTTTCGTCTAGCTCAACATCGTTATAATCGTCAATAACGTGCTCCGGCTCGTCTGCATCCTCGTCGTTGAACATGAAATCATTGTTCACAATGCACTCCTCCAGCACCTTGTCCTGCTCGCCGCCCATTTGATTAAGGGTTCGCAAGCCCATGCTCGCACTCACATTGTGATCATCATCATAATCGTCGTCCTCATCATTAGCGTTCGCATTCACATCAGCATTGCCGTTGACTCCATTCTTGTTGTTTTCATAAAGCATCTGTCGTTCCGATCGATTTTGCTGTTGTTGTTGTTCCTTTTGAGTGGGCAGGTTGGGGGAGACGCTCCTCACCTTGATAGTACGTAATTTGGCGATGCGATGCTGCTCCATATGCGTGGTCAGGTAGCATTTCTTAGTAAATCCCTTGTCGCACTGATTGCACTGGAATTGTTTTTTGCCGGTGTGCGTGCGCCGGTGCACGGATAGCACATGAGCATAGGCGAATCCCTTGTTGCACACCTCACAGACATACGGCCGTTCGCCGGTGTGGATGCGCTCGTGCTTTTTGCTACTGCCAAAATCCGAAAATCGACGCTCACAGTAGTGACAGCCATACGGCTTTTGGCCAGTGTGGACGCGCATGTGCCGGCGCAGCTCCACATTTGATATAAACGCCTTCTGGCACACCTCGCACGGATATGGCCGATCGTTGTTGTGGCGTCGCATGTGTGCGTTCAACGCATGCTGATACTTGTACGTATTACCGCAGATATCACAAATCTTCGCCTCAGGGGGTCGTCGATTTCGCAGAGAAGCGTTCTGCATATTGTTTTTATTAATGTTGTTGTTGCTATTGTTGTTGTTAGGTGTTGCGAATGTGTCCACAATGCTCTGCTCGATGGGCAATTTGTAATCATCATCCTCTTGATCCTGATCCTGGTCCTGGTCCTGGTCCTGGTCTTGGTCGTGATCCTGGTATAGCTCTTGCTCCGACTCGCAAAGTCTGTGCATCTGCTGCTCCATTCGATTTGCACCCCAGCTAACGTCCTGTTCGAGCATTTTCTCCTCCTCATGGTCGGATGCGTCGACTGTCACAACTTGCGCCAGCACCAGCGCTTTTGCCGCATCATCTGACTGCATCAACGTTATCGAGTCCACATTATCACCATCTCCATCATCAGCATCCGCATCAGCATTATCGTCATCACCCTCATCATCATCGTCGCTATAATACTTGATGGCTTTGCTGGAGGAGATTGTCCCTGTTTCACAGAGCTTGATTTTGAGGCTGGTGGGCAAATTGAACTGTTGAGTCTGCTCCAGCTCAATTTTGTCAACGTCCAGTAGTAGTGCAGCCGTCGTTGCCGACTGAAAAACCTTCTGCGCCTCGACGCATTTCTGTTGGAAACGGTATGTGATGCTCAGCTCGTTGCGACAGCCGTGACATATCTTATCTGGCAATTGGGAGAGCAGTGACGGATCCAGTTGAAGTGCACTGCAGCTGCGTATCTTGTCCACAATCTGCATATGCGGCGTCTCCAGATCCTGCCCATAAATGGAACAGTATCCAGGCTCAGGGTGCAAACATATCAGGCAGACAACACCTAGATCCAGCAGGTTCGATCCCGAGCCAAAACTACGCGGCATTGCTTACTGTTTGTTATGATGAATGTTAACAACAAAAGGCCTACACTAACACACACACACGCATGATATTGTGGCTACATATATTTTATGTGTCTATTTTGTGCGTGTTTCGCTTTTTTGTTGTCTGTTTCTGTCGAGCAAAATCGATTAAGCGCAACTATCGATAGGTTGTTTTAAGAAACAATGTATCGCGTCACTGTATTCAAGTTTATTTTATTGAAATCGTAGTCTGGATGTAATTTGCAGTACGCGAATAAAAAAAGACAAATTTACGAATAAGTTTAGTTTATGGGACAAACGGTATTTATTCATATATATTGAACTTTTAATTTACTCACAAATTCGTAGTAACTAAATTTGCAACACCGATAGGTGGCATTAAACTGTAGCTTGACAACTATCAAAATATGGTCATCCATAATAACAAAAACATGGAAAGTGTTTGCGAATATCGATAAGCAAGGCCAGATTGCAATTTTTTAAAACCTGCAGTAGCCGACAAGATGTTTACATTAACTACAACTATTCTTTACAGCCGACAGGAGCTCGTCTAAAAATTCAAGCTCTCGAATCACATAT
Organism: Drosophila dives; assembly: GCA_035042365.1. NCBI lineage: Eukaryota > Metazoa > Arthropoda > Insecta > Diptera > Drosophilidae > Drosophila > Drosophila dives. Next base: position 8,846,181 of record JAWNLJ010000443.1, on the reverse strand, counting down.
CGTCAAGCAAGAATCCACTGGATATTCAACATTTTGGGTATTTCGACATCTCAACATGAACAGCTTAATCAGCTTACACGGCACCGACATGTTACAAAATCCATTAAGCAAACTAACACAACAAGTGATTAATTTCTTCGTCATTGGGCCAGAGAATGGGGATACTCCAGTTTTGGCGCGCTTTGGCGATCTCTTGCGCTATAATAACGAGAACCTTATCCAGTTGGGAGATCTCAGCATTGCGTCAAGTAAATTTAATTGGGAAAGCTTTACCCATAGACAGGGATTTCGATTGCGCCGTCAAACCGAGCAATTGCTGCCGGACGAGCAGGCGGTGCAGCAGCTGCTGGACCTCAGCAAACAATGGATATTTCCGCTGCTCAGTGTCAACATGCTGCGCAAGGAACGCTACGCCCTGCGTTTTCAACGTGCTCCAATCATATCTCACGTTATGCACTCAATATTGAGCGATGGCGACGCTTATGGAAAGCACAAGAAGTCAACGGCAAGCAGTGTGCCGACACTATGCCTCACCCTTAACACTGGCAACACCAAAGAGCTACACAAATTTCGCGCAACTCAATTATTCCACATTGTGCAGCGTATGCTGGACTATGCCGACTGGCGCCTGGTTGCTCCAGAACAGAAGACCGATGACACCTTGCTCGTCAGCATCGATACCAACAATGAGCCACGTGGCTTGACCAACGATGAGCCGGATAAGATGAAGGTGCGCATTATGTGCGGTCCAGTGCTGGAGCCGATAAAAAAAACGGCTGCAACACTAACCAGTGAAGACTACATGGCGTAAGTATGCTGACCTCACCTAACGAATTTCATAATATAACATTCCACATATCACACAGTGTGCGCTCAAATGATATGTTGCTAATAGCAATGCATCGCAATGGTCTGCGCGACTGTGCCAAGGATAAGAACATTGAGGGTATGTTGCAACGCCTGGGCCACGCAACCGTCATAGTGGACTTGTTTGAGGTGCGTCATGCCAGTGGCGTCACTTTGGTCCGCAACGGTTCGGGAAGAAACAAGGGTGCCAGCTATATACTATACAATTCGGCGCGCCTGGAAACGCTGCTTCGCACCTTTGCCGTCAAAGTGGATTCGGGCGCCTATGAGCCGTTGCCGCCGCTAGATAAGATTGATCTCAATCTGCTTGAAGATGAAGTTCGTTCTATCTACATATTTATACATTTATTTATTACATTAAATGTTATGTATATCTTTCCAGTTGGAATGGCAATTGATCTTTGGATATTTGCTAAACTTCCCGAATTTAATCGAGTCAACGCTGACCCATCTCAAGCAGGGCCAGTGCGCCGTGCATCTTATCGTGCGCTTCATCGTCGATTTGGCTTCCGTGTTTAGCCGATATTATCGTACTAAGCAGATTCTCGTGCAGAAGCGCACCAATCTGATGCCCACGCTTTATGCTCGCATCTATTTGGTTAAGGCGGTGCGTCAGGTGCTCAAGTCAGCGATGGCCCTTTTGGGCATGCAGCCCGTAGACTATATGTGAATTCAATATTTCCTAGCAAGCAAAGTTGCATCCACATGTTATATTCAAACAATTTTTAATTTAAAAACGATGTATGCTATTTATTCATAACTATTATGATGAAACTGGATTGCACCGAGCAACCTCGAGCATTTGTTCCTTGTTGTTTAATACATTAATAAAATTCTATTATACAATAATACAAATACATCATTGTAAAAATCTAATTTGTTCCTTGTTGTTTAATACATTACTGTGAAAACATGCCCATGCAAATTCTATTATACAATAATACAAAATACAATAATTTACAATGTAAATGTCAGGCCCAGATATACATATATATATTTAAGAAAAATGTAATTAATGCAAGAAAATTGTATGAGTTGTTCCTGGCCTATAATCACAAGCTCCTCATATAAAGACATTAGCTTAACTTATCCTTAAGTTTTATTTTTATATATTATGTACATATATATATACACATATTATATGTACACATTTATACATATGTACAGAATATATACAGGGCCAACAATTAATTTTAATCCATAAATTCTGGTAAATTTGATTTGAAGTCATTCAAAATGAAATAAATATATATCTGTCTATGTTTATAACATAAATTTCATTTCATAATTTGGTAAGGAACGTTGCATTTAAGTAGGTCTCAACTATAATTGGAACAACACTTATCTTATTAGTTTTGCAAGGACTTTTCATTTTCGGTTTGCCGAATACAAATCTAATCGCTACAATATGCAGTGTATAGCTAATTATTTAGCTAAGTAATTCATTTGGTATAATTGCTGGCAAGGAGTCTATGCACACACTCACACACACACAGATAGGAAACTTTTAGCGCAATACTATAATGGAAAATGCCAAAATGTAGGCGACGCCAATTCATCAACTGGCCTGCTGCTTTCGAAGATTGAGTACGGTGATAAAGTCGATGTTCTGGCGATTGTTAAAGAACAGATGTTCCATTAGTCGGGTGCTGCCCAATGAGTTTGCTTTAGTGCCAAGGCACATGTTATATTGTGGCGCATCAAGTTGCACATCGCAGCTAATGTCATGGTAGATGTGCACCAACGTCGGATCTGGAGCACGAAAAACGCTGAGGCGTCGCCACTGTTCGGCGGCCTCATTATAGTCAAGTGGCACTTCGGCCGTGTTGGATAAAAATCCATGTTGTCGCGTACCGACTCGCACAATTTTCTCAAGAAACTTGACATCCTCAAGTCCCCAGCCAGTGATGTCCTTGTCAAAGCCATTGATATCATCATCCAGTATGTCTGATTTGTAAATGGCACAAATTCCAAAGCCAAACTGACGGAAATAACCATTCTCATCGTTAATGGGCAGCGATTCGAAGCCGGTGGCAGTTCCACGACGCTTCGGATCGTACTGACTAAATACAATGGGTAGATAAACTTGCCGGCCGCGTTGCGTGTGCATCCGGACGCGCTGAAGCGTCTCCACGCTAAACACCATATCGACGTCAATGAACAGAATGATGTCCTGCTGCTGTATATAGGATGAGCGTGCTGCAATATCCAATGCAACGCCTCGCGAGAATTGTCCACTACGATGTATATAGTTGATCTGCTTGTAGATATACCGGTCACGCAGCTCGTTGAGCAGCCGCAGATGATCGGTCAGCTCGTCGGGTGGGCCAAAGATGACCACCAGCAGATCGCAGTAGGACGCAGCTTCAATACAGACTCGCTCATAAGTTTGCAGAAAGCGCTGAAAGGTCGCCAGTCGCCCAGCAATGGGCAGCACGAAAACGATCGTGTCCTGCGCTTGAGTCAGCAGATTACTAGGTATTGTGAAGTGACTGCTCAGGCGCGATATGCTGTTTTGCAGGAGGCTGCCCAACAAACCTGCTAATATAAGCGAAATAAGTCAAATGCATTAAATGACAATCGCAATTACTCACTTTGCTGCAGCGTCACATTGTAGAAGTTCTCGTCCAACTCCTTGACAAAGATGCCAGTAAAGGCGCGTTGCACATAGAGATGGCGCCGGACGGGCACCGTCATCTTCTTGCCCCTATATTTCTTGTAGATAAGCAACAGATCGAGTATCAGATCCTGGCCATGTAATGCATCCAGCCGATGGTAACCGTAAAGCAGCTCACGGAACTCAATGACACGACCGCGTTGTCGCGAATAGTAATTAATGTTCTCCATCACCTCGGTTATGACATCCTCGAGTCCCTCGCGCATCGCCGAATCGATTTTTTGCTTGGGGTTCGCTAAGCCTGCCGAATACAGGCTGCGCGATATAAATGACCAGTCCAAAAGCTCCGCTGTGCTGGCGGGCACAAATTTATTCAGCTCTGGACTAATGCCTAATGCAAGCAACAAAATACAATTAATAATTGAAATATACATGGAAATTGAAACAGATGTGAACCTACCTAAAATGTTATGATCCTCAAAGAATTGTTTGCCTTTCTCCTTGTCCGATACGGCTGCTGGTGAGACGTGGGGTAGCATATATGTGCTATCGTCGGGCACCTCCAAATATTTGGCCATCCGCTTGATGTCGCGATGCAGCAGCAGCGACTCCTGGCGCAGCTCCTCGGCCTTGAGACCCTGTATGTAGGAGTGCAGACGATACATTAGCGGCGCCTGCTTGATCGGATGCAGTGTGATGGCATTGTGTATTTCCTTCCGCTTCAGCTTGCCCGTGTACGCGTTGCGTCCGCTCGAATTGTGCCGCAATATGTACTGCATCTGTAAATTGGAAGAAACGTGATGAGGCATCGGTTCTTGGTGCTCAGTAACTGCCTTTAGCATTACCTCATAGTTCCAGGTGCAGGGTATCCCGGCAAACTTTTGCACGCAACGCCCCACCTCAACATCCTCGTGAGTGCTGTACAGATTCTTCAGGCAAGTGGGAATGTGTGGTGCGACGCGACGCAGTGTCTCGCTGCTAAGGATGACGCCGGGGCCGCCCATGCAAAAGTTCTCATCGAATTCAAGAGACAGCAGGCCAAATTCTTCGCTATTGCCCTTGCCCGCCTGTCCAATGAACTGTGGCTTTGAGCTATCAATGGAGCGAAGAAACCGTTCTAGCTTATCTGGATCAATGTAGACATCGTCATCGGCTCGAATGAACCACTCGAATCGGTCAATATAATGCTCGTACATATAGTAAAGCATCATAAATGATTTCTTTTGTGGCGGATAGCGATCGTCGACATTCTTGAGACCAACAACGGGCAGCTCATCCGAGTAACTGCCCTCAGAGCTAAAGAACGCAATACGTCCCGGCACCTCCTTGCCCCACGTATCGTACACGGCTCGTGCACGACCCTCAATAAAGTTCTTGGCCGTCATAACGCCCACAAATACCAAATTGCGCTGAGAATTTTGTGTGGTGTCCCTATTATCGAGACCAATGATTTCGTGCGGTGATTTCAGATTTGTGGGCCGCAGACTGCAGTGCTTGACTATCTCCAGGGCTCGATAGTTCTTCAGAACGGTGCCAATGCACAGGCCTAGCACAATCCCAAACCAGGCAATGATTAGCGTTTTACGCTTCGTCATCGTGTGCTGCAGCATTGTCTTCGATGGAGAGATCACCTTACGGACATGGAGACACTGCCACAAATGCCTAAAAATTTAAGAAATGCAAAGCAATTGTCAAAATTTAATAAACATTCCGATTCTTATAGTTTATGTATATAAAAACAAAACGGCCTTTTAAGTATATAGTATATAAATATATATATATAAAAAATAACAGAAAAATCATAATTAGGCAATAAAAAGTTTTTATTTCACTTATAAGTCACACGAAATTCGTATGAAAAAATCCGTTGTGCAAGCTGAAATTTATTGTTAGAGCACACAAAAAATAATTATATTTATGTAAGGTTTTTTTGTTGAATTGTTTGCCATAATCATACACACAAAACACTTACTTTGGGGGTCTATTTGACTTGGTTAAGCAATCTAACTCAAATTTTGTAGTGCACTTAAATTCGATATATTTTTTCCGGTCACTTTGCTGGGCATAAAATAAACCATTTAGTCATATAAAAATTGAGTGTTGCACTTGAGATTACTTGAGAGTGAGCTCAGATTGAAAATAAACGGTGGCTAGTGTCTGGCGACTGGTGGTTGCCATCTAAATTTAGATGTTCGCTTGCTGCAACGAATAAGTTGAACGTTGTATGAACCTCAATTGGATTGTGTCCCAAGAAGATGCGCGCTCATGAGGCAGAAGAGGAGGGTACGCCGTACAGAATGCCTCTGATTTCTTGCGGCTGTATTTGATCGCTATAATGTTTTGTTGTTTGGTCTCACTCTGTTGCCCCTTACCTGACTGCCCGCCGGCAGCTTCGCCAACTTATTTCCACTGTCCGCACACAAACGCTAATTAAATAAACAAACAGCTCAGAAAACTATTTAGTCTACAAAAACGGACGAGCTGCGAGTTGTGTTGTGTTTCATTGCTTCGACTTTGATCACTTCGTGGTGAGAGGGGGTAAGTGTATTGGATTGTGTTGAGTTTGTTTATTTAGCAATATAAACATTGTAAAATGAACGCATTTTTATCGGCTAATGGACATCAGCACCTCTACCCTCTGACCCACTATTTGCAGCAGCTCTCTAACTCATCATGACAGGTGCTGCAGGTGCAGGTATATTTATGTTCCTTAATGAGCAAAACCTGTAGTTCTATTGATAGAATAGTGCTGAATTGGGACCCCAAACAATACCTTTGAAGTACTTTAATTCTAAAATGTAAAACTTAATATACTAATTTATAAATAAATTTAAGAAAATTAAAATTAAATTAATTAATTAATTAAATTAAATTAAAGAAAGTTTCTCAACAAAAATAGATTAAGTAAAACTTATTATCTAATCTGTGGTGGCATAAAAACGAACTATCCTAAATGAAATTGAATATGTGCTTATTTAATTAAAATAAGACCCCATTAGTATGTTATATAAACTATGGTGTGCAATTTGCATAATATACACTTAAGTTCTTTGGTGCACCAAAAATGAAATACTCTTTAAGAAAATACACTCACTTGTTGATCGCGTTTGTTGCTTTTGTGTCGTTGCCACCAATCCGAATGGGGTTGGTGCTTTGTCAGTTATCTGTTGTGGGTTAATAATATTGCACAATTCACAAGTAAAAATCGGGTAAAAAACGGAGACGAAATCGTAGACGGATGGCACAAGAAAGGGTACGACGACCGGACAGATAAGCAAGTATCTCTTGGCTACGTCTACGACGCTGAGGCAATGTGAGTGCCGTGTCTCAAGCTCGATTGTGTGTCGGTCCGTCTGCTGTCGGTTGACAGACAGGCACTGGGCAGGCAAAGTGAGACTAACACACAAACACACACGTACACGCACAAACACGAACGAGCGCGCGAAACTCGAGAAATTGCGAATTTGAAGCGAATCGAAATTGCTTTTTGCAGAGCTAGCAAAATATTAACATGTAGTGCATATAAATGTTGAATTATTTGCAGCTAGGAAACACAAAAATTACTGTTGTTAATTACACAGCGTTCGGGCAATTATTATTGTGCTGGGCTTTCAACTTGAACACTGATGTAAAGACAACATACACATATTCACGCACACACAAACACACACACACACACACAGAGCGACGCACATTCGCAGAGTAAGTGAAACAAACATGCGCTGTTTAATTATTATTTTTAGCTGATGTTGTTTTATTGCCGCTGTTACGACGATAAGTTCGCAGAGGTCGATACACAAAACATATAGCAACAACTAGTTATGTACACGTTTAATTTTCTTTTTCTTTTTATATTTTAATAAAGTTTTTGTTTGAGAATGAATAAACTTTTAATATGGGCACTTTCTTACACAAATTACCAGAAGAAAATAAAGAAAAAGTATAATTTTCCGGCGAGAAATACAGATTTGAAAATTTGGAGATTGTTGGGTTTTAGTTGCGCGTTCGAGTGAGTTTGTGTCTTTGTATGAGTGTTTGCAACAAGAACAAACGTCAAAAATCGCTGAGTTCCCTTGAAGAACTAACTGAGCAATCCGCCTGTTGAGTCGGCGCCCGGTTCTCCGTTTGTCCAACTTGGCCTCTGAGAGATCCATCGAGAGAGCCACACACAAGAAAACAAATTGACAGAGCCAATAATATGAGAGAGAGAGAAGGAGAGAGAGATACACAGACAGTTCGTGGCTGCTACCTTTGCTGCAAAAGTAACTCTCAGATACGACGCTCAACAGCGCGTGTGTGCGTGAGTGTGTGTGTGAGGTCTACGTAACGAATAGGAAGACTCGGCGGATGGAGCGCAATACAAAAACACCACACACTTTATACTTTCACACAACGTACCTGCCCCTGCAGCTGCCAGCAGCGCGTCCATGTGTTGTCGTCGTACCATCGACGTCAAATGCTCATGGGCAACATCTGGCTCAATCTGAATCAGAGACAGGTCCGAGTCATAGTTCGCAGAATCATCAAAGAAGGCATCATTAAATTTTGATATGCGGCATAGTTATGGACGCGATTCCAACACAAGCTAAGCTCCATTATGCTTATTATGTATTTAGCTATGGTTTCGTTTTACAACAAACATTATTCCAGAAGATGTATGTAACATTTACTGCTTTAAGTTATTTACAAAAGTTCTTTAGTGCTTTTGTTTTTTAACATTCCAGTAATCTTAAATATAACATATTGTTAGTTTAAAAATTCAAAAATTGAACTGGATCAAAAGAGTTAATTTTCGTTAAGGGTTCTTGTCTCGGCTACGTATGTACAATACCAAAAGAAAATGATTGCAGTCTTTTCGGAGTATCTTTTATTCCATTCCATTTTCTAAAAATGTTTGAAATGTATTTATGCATTAATGAAATTCAAAAAAATAATATGCTTCAATAAGTTTAAGTCAAATTAACCATTTTTTCATCAAATTGCGTATAATTAGAATATTGGTGCTGCCAGATTTTCAAGAGAGCAAAAGCGAGCTGGCAACGCGAGCAAGAAACGGTAAATTTCGAAAGAAAAAAAATTTGCTCACGTGTTAATTGTTAATATTGTAACTAATTGTAACTAATTGTTTTGTGGCACTGTGTATTGAAAGCAATAACATGAATTTGTTTTTTTTTCTGCTGTTCTATGCGACATGCAGCAGCAGCGATTCAAAATCCCCGCCCATCTTAACGGAAGCACGTCGTGCGGAGATCGAAAAACTGCGCACCGAAATACACGCAGCATTTCAGGCGGAAAATGAAGCTCAGGTAATGGAAATTGCAAATCAAAATTATGAACGAAATATGAACGTTGGCATAATCTATTCACAGGAAGGCGTTATAGTGCAGCCGGCATGGACAAAGCAAGAGCATAAAGTCAATCACAAGCCGAGCAAGGTGCTTATCACCCAGTCTGCACTGAGTGAAACAAAGGCTCTACGCTCGGAGATCAACAAGGCGGTCGCAACGCAGGGTAACACAGAGGAAGTGCGGCAACTGGAGGCGGCCATCAAAGCGAAAACAGGCGGTATACAACATGACCCGGTTGCTGGCAATGTACATGATAAGATGCTTGGCGGCAGTATACAGGCTGCTGGGATAGAAGCTAATGTGGTAGATGCCATTCCGCTGGACATTGATCTGTCGCAGCTAAAACAACTAGAGCTAACCAAGCGGCGCACACGTGAAATGCTTGTGCTCAGCCGCATAGTAGAGGATCTGCAGTCTACGCTCGGTGCGGATGTATCGCATTGGCAACAGCTGCTGCAGAATGGCAGCATATATTTGGTGGGTCGAAACAGCAACAATTTGCTACTATGGAAGCAACAACAAGTTGCCGTCAATGGCACCGACTTTCCAATCTATGAACCTTTGCAACCGTTGCCAGTGGAGGGGGGCATTGATGCGACACTCAGCGTCGAGCGCTGGAATGCAAAGGCACAGCTTCAAGAGAGTCTGCTACTCCTTGCTACAGAGCAGCAGTTGAACTGGTATCGCCTGGATGCTGATATGGGTCTGACACAGTTCTGGCACTGGCCGCTGGGCAGTCACATTAGCAAGTTGTTGGCATTTGCTATCGAGAATCGGGATTATCTGGCACAGGTGCACAATCGAACGCTGAGCATTTATGCCTACGATGTGGATGGGCTGGAGTTTTGGATTGTGCAGCGCCTGCAGCTGGAGCAGACGATTACGGCGCTAGCTGTGCTGGACACGGGTCACGATTTCCTACTTGCTGTGGGCCAATCCAACGAGGCGCTTATTTATGCGCATAACATGCGTGAATTGTCGCCGGATGCGGGCCTGCAGCTGCAGCTTCGTCAACATTTGGATGCCCCACAGATAGTTGACATTGCCGCTTTCCAAATGGGTGGAATCAGCTATCTGGCGTTGGGCGGCTTGCGGCCACAAATACTCGGCTATGTGCAGGGCCAGCTGGTGCCCAAGACGCTGCTGGGTCAGAACTATAATCTGGTGGAGAGGTTTCTGCCAGTGCCAGTGCGCAGCTATCGGGATGATCTGTTGCTGCTTGTGCAGCATCGAGTGTTCTTCGACACGCACTCGCTGCTGCAGTTGGAGGTGCTGGTCTGGAATGGAGTGGCCTTCGAGGCGAGCCTTCCGGCTCCGTGTGAACTTGGCACCCAGACACGGTATGGCGCCGGCTGCATTTTGGATGAACAGCGGGACGCGGGTTTGGCGGGTGCGGTGCTGCTTCGTCAGATGCAGCCACCACTGCTGCTAGTTCCTCGTCATGCGGCGCCCTCCGGCCTGTTCCGTCTACACACACAGCTGCTACCGCGGAACTCAGAGCTGCACGATCTTCAAGAGATACAGAAGTTTATGCATGACTGGGTGGCGGATCAGAACAAGCTCCTGGCGCTCAGCGCCGAACAGCTCCTTCCAGCACCAGCTGCGCCAGAGCTTAGTCATCATGAGGAGCTCAACACGCCGCTGGTCATCAATGATGATGCCGTTCTGGAGGCGCTACTTGTGAACGAAGAACCTTGGACCGCTGCGGATGCTGCCATGGATCTGCATGATCTCCTGCAACACATACGTGCGTTAAAGCAAGAGCTGGAAGGTTTCGACAGTCGTCGCTCCAAGCGTAAGCTGCAGCTATTCAGCTATGACTATGAGCAGCTGGAATTTGATGTTGTCCAAGTTCAGGAGCTGAACATCGAGATGCTGAACCATGTGCCCTTCTACGTACAGAATGCCACACTGCAGTTCAACGGTTCGATCAATGGGCAACGCCTGGAGCTGCTGCAACCAAAGATCACTGAACTTGAATCCTTGCCCTCCAGCACGCAACAGCGCTTGGACCAAGCCGACGATCTTAGCTGTGAATTCATCAATGGCTTGAAGTGGACACAATTCATACAGGATTTGGTCTGGCGTCAAAAGCCGCTTCATCTCTCTCATCTGCAGGTGCATGGCGTAAGTTATATATACAGCATAATTCCATTGGAGCATTAATCACATGCAACCCACATTCCCAAAATCCACTTCAGGCTGTTGTCTTTGAGGACTCGCTGCATTTGAGTGCACTGAATGAGCTGAAATTTCCGGGCGATTATCTTTGGTCTCAGGGCAGCTCCACGAGCATCATTCACTCACCCAAACAGTTTACCCGGACACTGTGTAGGTTGCTCCAATATAAGGACTAACTGAGCAAAGCGTCATGTGAATCTCTGTATATTTCTAGCCGCGAATATGGTCGACACTGCCGGCACGATCAACGGAGTTGATCCCTCGAATGTGGTTACACTTAGCGGAAACGAAGACTGGCCGGGCCTGGTCACTTTCACACAACTGGAAGTTTCGGAGGAGCTGGAGGTGATTACATAATTGGCTTGCATTCAACTTCATTCCAAAAATAAAACCTGGTCTTCAAAATGCGCAAATTCCGAAACTAAGAATCAGAATTTTCGATCGAAACACTGAATTCTGGCAACTAGATTCTAACTTAATGATTATCCATTTACAGCTCAAGGGTAGCGCACAGGGTCGTCAATTCGAAGAGGCCCCACTGAATCCCTTGTTGACCGAGTCGCGTCACATCCAAGCCGCTTGCCACTTTGCCCAGCTGATTGTGAACGGGGAATTGCAGTTGCGTGGACTGCTGGATAATAACAGCTACGATTCGCTACTGGGTGACCTGGCTCAGCGAACTGGCAATGCCAACGAGGAGCTGCTCATACCAGCGGCTAAGCAAGTGCAGCTCCTGGCGCTACCAGTGGACACACATGTGTCAGACGGCACCGTAAGCGGCATTTCCATCGAACGTTTTGTCACCAAGCACACAGAGCAGACGCTGCACAATCTGAGCAGTCTGGCGGGAAATGTATACATTCATCAGCTACAACTCAGCGGCGTCTACGACGGGGTTCACCTGGAACAGCTGTTGGCCCAAGCATTGCGAGTCGATGCACCGCTGTTGGCGCCAACGACACGACTTCGGTTTGCCAATGATCCGCAGCTGTCGGAGTTGCAGGTGACACACGCTCTGAACGATGTGCCCCTATCCAGCGGATATCAGACGCTCCACGAGCCATTGCACCTTAGCCAAGCGCACTTTGTTCTCCTGCAGGCCAATCAACTCGATGTGACGCACAATGTGAGGGGCACGGGTCGCCTTAATGGACTCAATCTCAATACTGTACTGACGATGCCGCCAAAATCGGACACTTTACAAGTGGAGGAATTGATACTGCCAATGGGTGCGCATGCATTGCAACTGCAGGGTCTCAAGGCCGAAATACTGTTGGACTTTCTTCGTCAGTTTGATGAACTGCCCCTGCTAATACTCAGTGGCCAGATCCAAGTGCAACACATTGCGGTTAATGGCGCTGTACAAGTGATGGGCCCAGTCAACGGCCGCAATCTGGCCCAACTGCAGCACGATGTTGTCTGGCTGGATCAGCCCAATGAGCTACGCTCTCGTTGGCGTTTCCAGCAGTCGCCCATATTTGCCAGCGATGTTCTGCTTCTGGGCAGCTACAATGAACGTCTGTTACCCGAACTGCTCGACGATATAGTCTTTCGCAGGGATGACCACCAGGAGCTACTCATTGTGGGAACCAAGAGTTTCGGGGGTAGTCTTAATGTTTTGGATGCCTTGCAGCTGCAGGCACTAAATGGAGTGCCATTCGAGAGACTTGCCAACAAGTTGCAACCACTGAACTTTGACGGCGATATACATTTGGAGGGGCGTCTGCATTTGGACCATTTACAGTTGCATGGTCAACTTAATGGCGACGAAGCTAATCAGCTTGAGGAGCATCTACGCTGGGATTCGCAGCTGGGCGCTTTTGTGCAGCGTGGCCAGATACGATTACCAGCCCAACTTCAACTGGAACAATTGACAGTTCTGGGCCACCTGGGCAATCGCAGTCTGGAGCCGCTCAGTGAATTTTTCGATAATCTACTTGACAAGCGACAGCCTCAACTGAGTCTTCAGGGTCACAAAATCTTTACGGGTCGCGTGAGTATTCAAGGCGACACGCATATTACCAACCTAAATGGCATTCAGCTGGAGGAGCTGCTGCACCAACTCATCTTCATCGATGGCGTCAACGAAGTGACGATAAAAACGCCGGTTCACTTCGAGGCTACTGTGCAGATGGATGCGCTCCATGTGGATAACATGGTGTTGCAAGGTGAACGCATCAATGGCTGCAATGTCAGCGAATGGATTCACGACACGCTGCGCGTTGATCGCGACTGGCAAGCAGAACGTAAGTATAATTCATATGCCACTTGCGAAAGAGTAACTATGGTGCATCTATTCCCCAGATCCTGTCAGATTTGCTGAAGGTGCTCTGGACAGCAATGCACTGCACGTCGGCCAATTGAATGGACTGAATCTATCGCGCGTGGTTACTCTGCACACGCCGCAAAACCTTAGCTTTCCCATCATTGCCAAGGAGCTGCATCTGGACGATGGCCACGTGCAGCTGAATGGGCTGGTCAATGGCCACAATCTTTCTGAGGAATATGCCAATACTTTGCTGGTTTGTTATTATAATATGATTTTTATATATTTTTTTATTTATTGTTCGTTTTTATGTTTTAGACCAATGCGCCGCATGTGCAGCGTGTGGAAACACCGTTGGTGATGCAGTCAGTGGACGTAAGTGACTCCTTACTGGCCAACTGGCCCATCAATGGGGATCCCAATCTCAATTTAAGTGATGTTGCCACGCTGCACGAGAAACAGCTGCGATTGCAGACGCCGCTCAACTTTGCCACGCTGCATGCGCCTGAGTTGCGCACGCGTCTGCACATCAATGGATTCAACTACAGTGCCTGGCATGAGAAGAGCTTGTGGGCGCAGGGTCGGATGACGCAGGTCATCAGTGGCAATTGGAGGGTGCGCTGGCTGCGCCTGAATTTGCCACAGCAAACCGAGCAAACAGAGCTGCCGGCACATGGTGCCTATCGCCGCCAGATTACAACATTGACCGATCGTAGTCAGGAGTTGTGCGCTGGAATGGCCAGACTTTTTGGTCAGCTACGTCTGCCGTATCAGGTGAAGCAATTGCGACGCCGCTTTTCATTGCACCAGGCTGCAGATCAGGCGGATGTGCGTCGCGTCTTTGCACTGCAGTCACCGGAAGGGGGTGCAGAGAACTATTTGCTTATCAACGAGCTGGGCTGCTGGACGCGCATCTATCGCTGGAATGGCACACACTACGACAGCACTGGTGGCTTCGAGAGCGGACCCGTTGATGAAGTTGCTGTGCTGCAGCTGGGCAACGCAACAACTGATCAGTTTAGCTTTATGACCAGCTATGACCTTAGCGATGAACAGCTGGAACATAACTGGAACTGTAGCAGCCTGGCGAATCTACAAAGCTGGCGGACTAGCGCCAAAGTTGAGATTGAGCCAATGGATGTACCAGCTCCGATGCTGCAGCAGCTGCACGACACACAGCAACAGCAACGAAGTGGGCCAAACTATCAAGAAGCCATCAAATACTTAAGTCGACCCAGCATTGAATCGCAGCTGCGGCCAAATCTCGATGCAACCCATCCGATCAGCCAGCAGCTGTACGAATCGTTACAGGAACGCCTGCTGCAGCATCTCAACTTTCGTCTGCAAACCGAGGTGAACATCACACAACTGAGCATACCCGAGAGCGATCTGTACGATGATGAGCATCTTGTGGAAGACTTTCTGCATTTAATGCATCAGCTGCACCTGGCCTCCAAATCGAAATCGAAATTATTTGCATCACTGCCAACTGATACGCTGCCATTGCCCAATACGCCAGCACGCGTGTTGGCAGCTCGGAGTGCCCACTTGATTTTGCCAGCATTGGAGGAGCTAAGGGCGCTCCATGAACGGCTCGAAGGACACGAGGGGCAGCAGCAGCAAGCGCTGGTGCTTTACCTGGAGCAAGCTATCTATGATGTGCTGCTGTTGGCTAACAATGATGGCAAGCATGAGGAAACCTCCCAAGTCGATGATGAAGACACTCTGCGACTGCATGCGGTAATTGAAAGATTGCGTCAGCTGCAACATCAGCTGCAAGCGGAAACAAACATTGATGCTGCAAGCAGCAGCATGCATGCCATGATCTTGCCTCATCCATCTGAGCAGCCACAACCTCAACCTGTGGAAACGGTGCGACTGCATGTTGGGCCATCAGAGAGCGCCAAGCTCCTGTATGCGCGTCTGACTTTAGTCGCTTCGGGTGAACCGCCATCGACGCCGTCGACAGCACCAGCGGCTCACGTCCAGCTGCATCATGCGAATGGCAGCCTCTTCCAATCACTGGCCGCCGATATTGGTGCCCGCCAGTTGACTGCGATGCGGGTGCGAGACGACGAGACGCTGCTGGCCTTCGTTGAGGGCTGTTGTCGTGTACGCGTCTTCATCTATCGCGGCATTGAGGGCTTTGTGCCATTCGCCCAGTTCCACGCCAAGGGGCAGTCGGAAAAGGTGCCTCCGAATGTGCTGCAACTGCTGGCATTGCGACTACCCTTGCGCCGGTCCCCGGGCGCTCTTTATATGTTGGCTGTGGTCCAGGCACGCCATTCAACCTTCTACGAGCTGGTCATGCCAGGATTCTTTGAGACTTGGCTACGTTGTAAATAATGAACAAATATATATAAACATATATATACACGTATATATTAATAAATATATAATATTTGAACAAAGTCGTGCGGCGCGAGCCCCAAATTATTAATAATAATTATAAATATTTATATGTTTTCAGAGTGGACAGGTTTCAACTGCTCAGTTTATAGATATACGGAAAGTGAAGTTTGACACTGATAAGTTGCAGAAGATTTATTTATGGTGTCTCCCAAAAAAAACGCACTTTTGTGTGTGGTTGTGTGTGTTGTTTTTGTGTGCTTGTTGCTGTTGTAGTTGTTTGCCAGCAACATGTGATAGAATGCTGAAAAAGGCCATTTACCCGCCCAGCTCTTTACGTCATAGTCATCGGTAACAGAGCAACAGCCTCATGGCCAGACCCAGGTCAGGGACAGACTGCAACCACCCACTCAGCATCCCATTAACCCTATGACGTGTTGAATCCGAAAAACAAATCGTAATGAAACGAGACCGTGACCGTGACGTCATCGAGTTTGTGTGGACTCGTAGCGTGTCCTAGATTCATATTTTAACTACATTCATGCAAACACACATATACATATTAACATTTTTATAAGTACATGTTTACAGTTACTAATACATATACATTTTTATAAACATCTATATATGCCATATATTGTGGCGCTGATCATGAGCAGCGCATATCGCGTCACACTGCGAAGGTTGCAAAAATGCATTTGCAACTTTGACCTCCACTTCTCATGAACCGACCTGCGACCTTATTACACACCACATAAATGAAATATTCAAATAATTAAGGTAAATAATAATATAGAAGAATAATTAACAAAATATCAAATTTTAGAGTTTTGTGTGCACAAACAAAATTAAAATCAGTTTGTCAGACTGTCAGTCCGTCTGTCGATAAGCTCATTTAATATTGACGATATAATTAAATAAATATTGATTGATATTTCATTTGTCAGTTTGTTAGCTTCCTTATTTGTTGGGGCTTGTATGCAGTTGGTGCTTTGTCCCCCTCCAACACACCTCCCTCAGTATGCTAATTTATTTATATAACGTTCACTGAGTACTGTCAACAAATTTTTAAAAATCGATTTCGTTTAAAATTTTAATATGTATTTCGCTGGTTCTTTACTTCAGCTGTTTACTTTTATTTTTTATATTTACACAACGTTCGCGCAGGCAACTGCGCTTTTTATTGAAAGGATTGTGAAAACCCTGAAATAGCTTTGGATTTAGGCGACTGGCTGAGATCACCACTGACTTAGATACATAATAGGACTGACCACAAACAGATTCACCTGGCACGTTACTTGAGGAGGTGTCGCAGTCGCTTTGTTTGGCCATTTTTGCATTCGGGTTATCAGCTGGAGACGCAAGCGGGCGCGGTAAATTGCGAGCCATTGGATTCGGAGTGACACTGTTGCAACATCGGACGTTCGCAGGCCACTCAAAATCCCGACTGGTCTTTAAAATATGAATTCACACATATTTCCATTTACGTACAACGCTGCTTGGATATTTGTAATGTTTAAGTCTAGTTTCTAGTTGAATCCATTTTTGCACTCTTCTCCACTTATCACACAGGTTCTTTTTTTACACAGACCCTATAAATGTTTTAATAAGATTAACATAGTTTACGCATTCAGAGCGTTTCACTATTTAAGTTATCATTGTTATATGAAAATACAAACACATATAAATAAATAAAAACAAGCTTATGTTTTCATTTTTTTTTTTTATCATGCGAAAGTTGCAACTTAAAATAAATTCAACTAGCAGTTGTTCTTAATTTTACATTTCCAAAAAACTTTCTGATATAATACATAAACGAAAAGTTGGATCAATTCATATTTTTATACCTAATTAAAATAGTCGATGGGATGCGTTGGTGGTGCTCTTATACGGAGAGAGTCATTGCCTATATTAAAAGTAAATCGATATTTGCGAAAGATATGAAATAAACTTGATCTGCGTATGTGTATCAGTAAATATATATAAATATCTATCTACACTTCGTCTGCTTTTACCGTCGGAGTGAGTCGAATATTAAAGCTGAACAAGAATATATATATATATATATAACTTATAAGGCGACGACATTCCTTCAGTCTGTTACACACCTTCCGCAAAATTTCATTATGCCACTTTTACCTAATATTAATTGGTAATCAGCATATATTGGCTATATCATATAGCTGCTGTACGAACAATCAGTAAATTTTTGTCAACTAACAAACTTGCCCTGTAATTGT
This sequence comes from Drosophila dives, assembly GCA_035042365.1. Classification (NCBI taxonomy): domain Eukaryota; kingdom Metazoa; phylum Arthropoda; class Insecta; order Diptera; family Drosophilidae; genus Drosophila; species Drosophila dives. The sequence goes on along the minus strand of JAWNLJ010000443.1, from coordinate 8,828,313 downwards.
ACACAACTAAAATTTTTAGAAAGTCCTAGTCGAAGATCAAGTCTTGTGTGTGTCATTTGAAAGCGTAGCTTAAGGCAAGTTTTTTAAATTCGAAGTATTCGCAAATTAATGTAATAAATATAGATAGTTTTTTGTTTTATTTTTAAATTTGTCATTAAAAACGGCATGAATAAAAATTAGTAAAGCAGTTAAACAGCTAAAAAATCAAGTGCATTCTTAACGAAAAGATTATAAATAAATAATATAAATAGTGAATAAAATAATTTTCGTTTTGGATGCATAGTATTTGGTATAAAATGCGCCCCCGATTTTGCTGAGTGAAGTGTGCAAAGTTATTTGATGAATTGTTAATAAAATGAAGTGAATTCCAAAACTGAGTTTGGCACAAAATGTTTGTGGCAAAGAGAAAAAGTAAAAAACGTTGCCTTCTTACAGGCGCTGCCACTGATACTGCCGCTAATGCTGCCACTGCTTTTGCTGTTGTGCTTGTTTGCCAGCAACATGTGATAGAATGCTGAAAAAGGCCATTTACCCGCCCAGCTCTTAACGTCATCGGTAACAGAGCAACAGCCTCATGGCCAGACCCAGGTCAGGGACAGACTGCAACCACCCACTCAGCATCCCATTAACCCTATGACGTGTTGAATCCGAAAAACAAATCGCAATGAAACGAGACCGTGACCGTGACGTCATCGAGTTTGTGTGGACTCGTAGCGTGTCCTAGATTCATATTTTAACTACATTCATGCAAATACACATATACATATAAACATTTTTATACGTATACGTTTACAGTAACTAATACATATACATTTCCGTGACGCATATCGCGTCACACTGCGAAGGCTGCAAACATTTTGCCAAGTTGCATTTGCAACTTTGACCTCCACTTCTCATGACCCGACCTGTGACCTCATGCCACACCACGCCCCCCCTTGTCACTACACCGTCTCTCGCCCAGCATAGATAAGGACACGTTTGACGTGCTAGCAGCAGACAATACCAATTCAATCCCAATATGTAAGATTGCCCGAGAAGAGCGCTCCTGGATAGCAGATATCCTGAGTAAGTATTAAATAGATAAAAACACAAAAATATACAAAAAAAAAACTCTAAAAATTGCCTTTAGAACTTTTATAAAAATTAATTTTTTAATAAAGTTATATTTTTTCCAATTCGCTGTTTTCTTGATTGCTATTTTAGCTGTTGTCTGTTTTAGTGGAATTTGAATTCTTTTGCTATTTTATAAACTATAAAAAAGCTGGTATAAATAAAGTATTCAAATAATGCAGGAAAAGAATAATTAAATAGACATAATTCTGGTTTTAAGAAAGACATAAACTTCCGTTTTAGAAATAAGACATAGTTTTCAAAAATTTAAAACAAAATGTATTCTGCAATTAATTAAATAAAATATAAATATATATTCAGTAAAAGAACGTTAAATAAAATTGGCGTCAAGTCTCTGCTGATTTTTTCCACTTGCATTCAATTATGCATGTCTGCTCAGCATTCACAATCCAAACACTCCAATCCAAAATTTTAGAAATTTTCAACGAGTTGAGTATTTAATTCACCAAATGAAAGCGAAAGTTTGTCAGTTTGTCAGACTGTCAGTCCGTCTGTCAATCAGCTCATTTAATATTGACGATATAATTAAATACATATTGATTGATATTTCATTTGTCAGTTTGTTAGCTTGCTAGTTTGTTGAGGCTTGTATGCAGTTGGTGCTTTGTCCCCTCCAACACCCCTCCTGCCATACAGTATGCTAATTTATTTATTGAACGTTCACTGAGTACTGTCAACAAATATTTAAAAATCGATTTCGCTTAAAATTTTAATATGTATTTCGCTGGTTCTTTACTTCAGCTGTTTACTTTTATTTTTTATATTTACCCAACGTTCGTGCAGGTAACTATTTTTAATTAATCCAACTTTTATTGAAAGGATTGTGAAAACCCTGAAAAAAAGTAATGAAGTAATGAGAGAGATAAATAAGTAGAGATATAAAAATCTCTGAAACTATAGAGTAAGATAAGTTTCACACAGTTAAACACGTTTTCAATAGAACAGGGATAATCTTAAGGTGAATAAAGACTTAAGATTTCTTAAGTACGATGATAATTAAAGATTTAGATACAAACTCAAACCATATATCTTGCATTGAACCAAAGATATTAAACCAAACCATTTTAATACCTTTTTGAACATGGTAAAAAATGTATATTTATTTGAAAACATAATTTTTGTTTACCTAAAATTCCCTCCTATGCATGAGTCTAAGCTTTCAACATCCACAAAAAATTATAGTCACTCCAATTGAAAAAAAATTAAAATTAATAAATTTATTTTTCTAATGCAATAATCTTAATTTAAGCAAGTTTTATTTAAATTACTTGAATCAGTTAATAATCAAGGAAAATCAGTTTCGTTCATTTTATGCAAATTAATAGCTTAATTTTTTACACAAATTTTGACTAAAAATGCTTATGACAAAACGCTGAATAAATATATTCTGAACTGAAGACTTATCAAGCAAATTTCACTATTCAATTACGTAAAGCACGTTCAGGGACAATCTTGGCTAAAACATTGGACAAACAAGTGGGAACAGAACAGGTGCCAAAAAAAAAAACCTTAAGGGGCGTGCATCGACTTGTAGCGATTTGTATGGGCGTGGCAAATAAATCCAAAATCTTAAAAGGATCTTTCTGTGAATCTATATCACAATATTGTTGACTCTAGCTGAAAAACGGTGCAAGATAAAACATTTTTCTCAAATTATGGGAGATATTTGGATTTAATGCAATTTCCTAGCACAACAACTACAATACTTTAACTGACGCGAATATTTTGTTGCAAGATATAGCTACTATATCACATATGACAGCAAAGTGGGAAACTTGACCATAGATGGAAAATCTAACTGACTTTTGTTGCATTTTCTCAGTTGTTGTAGCATACTTTTTGAGGGGCCACCAAGGCAACAAGCTTCATAAATCAGGCACATGCGTTGTCTGAGCAAATTTATTTATGCATTGCTCAGTTTCTTATATATTATTTTATCGTAAGGCGATACTAATTGGGAGTAGTCTAAATACGAGTAGGTGTCACAGGTGGTCAAGGAAACTTGCTACGGGGGAAAATCAGTAAGAGAAACAACATGTGTCAAAAAGTGTTGCAAGCGGTTTTTTTTTTAACAAGCAATGTGCATGTGCATGTGTGGGTGTGTGGGTGTGTGTGTGTGGGTGTGTGTGTTTGGGTGTGGGTGACATGCAAATTGTATTTGGCTGTCAACTGCTTTGAAAATTATGGTTTCACAAGGCAGCAAACAGCAAGAACAACAAGAAGAAGAACTGCACATGAGGCAGAAGAAGCAGAAGAAGCACAAGCGGAACAAGCAGAAGCAGAAGCAGCAGTAGAAGAAGAAGAAGAAGATTGGCAATAGTGCCACTCTATTGGCCTCTTTGCCGCAGACAATCTGTCACTTGATACACGCCATTTTCACTAAGCGCCGTCCAGCAACACCCACCCTCGCATCCCTCTCTCCAACGCTCTTTCTCTCTTTCTCTCTCCCTGTCTCTTTCTCACACGTGCCCGTGGCAGGGTGCTAAGCTGCTGGCCGCTGGTCGCTGGTCGCTGGCCGCTTGCTGATTGTTACCTTGTTGAGATTCCCCACACGGTCACACATCAGGCCCCGTTGTACGGGCGCAGCGCAGCGAAGCATTCCAAACGATGCGATGCCATACAAGTGATCGTCGAGCGGGCGTGGGCGTGGGCGTGGCACTGACAGCTATGGTATAGGATGGAGGCGGGTGGTGTGGGGCCTGCCGAGTAAGGGGCGTTTGGGGTGTGTGTGTGGGGGTCAGTTAAAGGTGTCACATGCATGTATAGGACAATGTTATTTAATTTTTGTTAGCTTGGTCGACACGAGGTTTCCTACAGATTGCACCCCACTCAAACCGCTGTTGAGTTAACCACCCTATGGCGGTGCATGCAATATTGCTGCAAGTGTGGCCAGCGGAGTTGCAATTACATCGCTCGTGGCGGCATCATATTTCCTAGTTGCCTTGTTTTTTTCCTTTGCCTTTTTTTGTTTTTTTACGTTTTCCTTTTGGAACTGGGCTTCAACGTCGAGCAACCTGCCTCAATGATTCCCTCTGACTTTAACAGCCCCATTACCATTCCCATTCCCTTCTAACCACCCCTCCTTATCTGTTGTTTTTTGTCTGTTTTCTTGCTCAAATGTTGCTGCTTGTTGTCATTTTTGATTTGCAATCGAACTACAGCCTAAAACTAGGCAGCTTGCACTAATACATACAGTGATACCTCGCTAATGTAAGTCATTACAGTTATAAAATACAGTTATATACAGTTATTTATAAAATATAATCATAGCTAATGTTTCTTACAGCTGATTCTTACAACAAAAGTTTATTCGACAAGAGGAGAACTGGAATTAATTACAATTATTTAAATTATATTTTTCTTGGGAAGTGAACTTAAATCAGTGTTAATTATGGCTTCGACATTATTTATTTGATAACCATTTTAATTTGATTTTATTTTTTGATTTTTGATTTTATCTCCTGACAATATAACAGTGATCAGTGTTAAATTTGATTATGTAATAAGACTAACAAGGATCTTGTCTCTGGTTGATTAAACAAAAGATACTCAAGGAATAAATTCATATAATTATCATTTAAAAACAAAGCTCATTTTTAGACAATTCTTATATGCCATTGACTACTGTGCGCACTGTCCAATAATATGTACTACAAAGTCAGAACCAAAAACCGACACACACATCTGAGACTTCGGCTTGCATTTGCCCGTTACGTAGGTGTCTGTGTGTGTGTGTGTGTGTCTCTCTCTGTGTGTGTGTGTGTGTGTATGCAGACACACGCATGTGCGAGCAGTAGAGAAAGTGGATGACAACAACAAAAACAAGAAGAGACAGCGAAAGGAACAACAGCACCTTTGCCACATGAGGTATGCGGCGTAAGCAGAGAAAAACGCTTACGCGGCCGACGTTATGTGGCAATGTGGCTCAACTGCAACTATAAAAGCAGCCTGTTGGCCTGAACATTGTCTCAGTTAAATATTGTTAATTAAGCGACAACACCGACGATTAGCAGTCAGCAACAATAATTTTGCATTGGCTAGAAAAGCATATTATTTAAAAATATGCAAATATATTTTTTTTCAAGTGCTTACACTGCATCAATTAAGGATACAGTAAAAAATATACAAATTTGTGAAATTAAATTTTGACACCTACATTGGAAATATAATATATTTACATGGCAAGTTTTCAAAAAAAAAAAAAAAAAACAAATTTTGATGTCCGTTAATGGAAACGCAAAGTGCAGCAAATTTTTTTTTTATCTTTGTTAGTAGCATTCAAATTTTTGCATTTTTTATTAATAAAGACCACAGGACGACCACGATTGAAATCAATAAACGCTTCGAATTTTAAGTCCCATATTAACAATTCAAAAGTGTGTCATTAACTTTCGATTGGGAACTAAAACAAATGTCGAACCCTGTGTTACTTATTATTAATTCAGCACTATTGAAATTTCATTACTTATGCCCATATCAGAGTTCTCCTCATTTGAAGGACAGGACGAGTAAGTTGATGACAGTCAAAACTAGATTTTAAGTGGCACACAGTGAAATACAAACGGCGCTCAATTGTTGGTGCTTATTGCAGCTGCTGGCCACTGCACAAGATTAGATTCAAAGGACTCTTGTGCGTGTGACAGCGGCTATTGTAAGACATCACATAGCATCAAGCCATATTAAAATAAAGAAAATCAACTTATACACAATAATAAAAACTAATCCATTTATGTTATGAGTTGAAATCTACCTGCATAAAATATGATTTAAACTTACTTATTTCAGTATTTAGGTTTCCGAAGAAACCATAAATATGCGTGGAATAATTGCGTTGTCGAGTACAAAATAATGTACAGCTATTAGCTTGCAATAAAACACTAACAAACAAATTAAAGGACATTTATTAAAATGACAAGATAATTTTTATAGTCATAGCATTGTTTAAATTAAAAAATGTTACTGTCATAGGAGAGAATGAAAAAGTTATGTTAGGAGATTGTTGTATTACATGAAAAGCAGTTATTCTAAATACTCACATTATCTACATATACTGATTTCTTATACATTTGCAATTTTTGCTTAATCAAATTAACGTTAAAAATTTGAAATAAGGTCTTCGCTTATGCGCATGTTCGTGAAGTTGGCTGCACGCAAAATGCACAATCACGTGAAGTAGGCTGCACGCAAAAATGTTACTCACATGAAGTTGCCTATAAATTATTGACACGAAACAAGAATCAAAACAACAATAATTGAGCAAAACAGCTGTTAGCTATCTGTATACAGATAATCAGACAGAAAAGTTGCGAACGTTAAATGCATTAGAGACAAAGATGACGCCGCCGCCGCCGCTGCCACCAACAGTTGCAACAAATCCACAACAACAGCAGCCACCACCACCAGTGGGTCAAACCATTGCACCCACTGGCGCCTTTCCAGGTAAAATGCTTTCTCTTTGATTTTTTACAAACCACGATTTTCTGTCTCGCTCTTCGGGCTGTTAGGTTCACTCACACCCGGATGGAATGATCCGCCACCAATCAGCAGTGCGGACGGCGCGAGCAACGCCAGCAATCGACGTCCTCGCCTCGATCTGCGCAAACGCGTAGCCCATCCCATGAATGGAACGGAAACCAGGAATACGAATGGAAATGAGGGAAATCAATCCCAAAACAAACAATTGCCACAGCCATTTTGATCTGGCAATGCTATTTGTCGAAATTAAATGTAACTTGGGATTCCCTGAGATTTCTTTAAGCTCACAACAATAATAGACACATAGATAGCAAACATAATTAAGTTTTATATAGATATATACATATGTACAATGGTCTATATATACGGAATACTAGTTTGCGTAAGGAAACAACACAGAAACAAATTAAATCAATTCCACAACTGAAAGGCACCAAATTTCAATTACATATTTGTTTGGTATCTTTTTACCAGGGCAACTTTGCGCCATCGTATTGATAGAAGCCGCCATTGTGCGTCTCGTTCAGCTGATAGATGGTGTTCACAATCTGTTTTGTGCTCGTGTCCACATCCAGGGGTGCATTGCCGCCGCCCATGTCGGTGCGCACCCAGCCGGGATGCATACTGACGCAGAGTATCCTCTGTGACTTCAGGTCAATGCTCATCGATTTGGTTGCCGCATTCAGAGCCGCCTTCGATGTGCGATATCCATACATGCCTCCTTCCACGTTCGACTTTATGGAACCGAGAATGGAGCTCATATTGATGATGGCGGCACGCCTGATACCCATCGACTCGGCCCCGTTGGCCTCCGACGCCTTCTTAAGAAGAGGCAGGCAGGCTTTGGTCAGCATTATTGGAGCAACGGTATTTGTCTGCAACGCATCGATCAGATCCTGCTCTCGGGTGGCTCCAAGGCGCACAGACTTGGGCGCCATGGCTGCATTGTTGAAGAGCACATTGAGGCCGGCATCTTTGGTCACAGCACTGATTTGGCCAACCAGTTTGTCGTAGTCACCAAAGTTCTTCAGATCTAACAAAATAAAAAGCGAACATTTAATCTTTAATTTTCATTTATTTAGACGCCGAAATTGCTTACCAATCTCAAGAATGTGTATGTTCGAATGCTTTTTAGCCAGTTCCTTCAATTCCTAAAGGAAAAAAAAACGAAACATATTTAATATATTTATTGTTTCACATAAATGGCGCCAGCAAAAATATAACCAAGTTTTTTATGGCCGTTAAAATAAATACCGATAAGTATTTTGTCTGGCAATAATATCAATATCAGTATCGATATTCTTCAATTAAATAGAAATTAGATAGAAATACATTTTATTAAATTAAAAATGTGATCTAAATGTAAGCAACATTTAAAAGCTGATACAACTATCGATTGATGTAAATTTTATTTTTTAATGCCTATTTAGACCGCGGATAACGATTCGCTCACTAAATTGATACATATTTCGTTTGAGAAACGTAAAAATAATGGTTGAAATTTAAAGAGTTGCCATAAAAATACCAATTAACGATTTTCACTCTCTTGTAATTTGATAACAAAAGAACTGTAATAGCAAATTATTTTACAATAGTATTTATTTATCCAAACCAACGAACAGCTGTTCATCAAATCAACATATGTTAACTGTGTGGAATTCAGTATTGAAAAGGGTTACAATGTTTTTCCAATAGAGTTTTCATTATCGATAGGTTTTGTTTGTGGTCTGAAAACGGGCGTTAATCAACACAATACGAGAGCATCGATACTTGCTCGCTGAGCGCCGGCAATTGCTGCTTTCCATACCTGGAAGCCAAAGCCAAAGCATCGAACTGAAAGCGTAAAAGCAATTGAAAAAAGTTTACCGCTTATTTCGCATTTGCGTTTGCTGGCGAAAGTGTGACGCGGAGTAGCAGATTTTTTTTGTAATATTCTCTGACAAATTTCGAGTTTGTTAATTGTGTTCCTGTGTATTCTGTGACCGCATTTAAAGTGTGTTCATCTATTGAAAATAAAATATTTGGAAACATATTTTAATCTTGTTTGTTAGCCTAAAGCACTTGCCCAGACTGCAAAACATGGCTCCTGTAGATGGTATAGGTGAGTATATCGAAGCTGGGTGATGCCAGCAGACGAGAATTATTTGTCATTGTTAGCGGACGACCGGACAGATAGACGGGTTAGGTTAGTTTTGCCATTTTTTATTTTTTATATTTTGCGTAGTTTCGCATGAGTCATATGTCGTTGGGTATTTTTCTTTTACTTACTGTGGCCTGCTCCAAGTTGCGGCAAGTCGTAAAAAGATGCTGTGGCGGCTCCGGTAATGCGTTCAACGCCTTTACAAGACCCAATCCCAGCCCACGGTTGCAACCCGTTATTAAAATGGAACTCATCCTGATTGTCGTGGCTGTTGTTGTTTGCACTCGTTCTCGTCACGAAATCTAAACGTGCAAATGAGATTAAACACAATAAATTTATAAAGTTTAGTGAAACTGACACAGACAACGTAAACTAGCACAATGTATTTGCTGCTTGCTACTCACACCTCGAGGTTGGCAATGTTTTTGAATTTTCTTTTGATTGCGTTTATCGTTTTAGTGAAGAATTCGGCAAAGCTGCCGGCGGCAGCTGACAGAGTTGCCAGAGAGCTGTACGCAAATTTGTTGATAAGCTTGCAGATTGAAAACCTTGTGCAGACGGTAAACCAACTGTTGATACTTTATATTTCGAGTGGGGGAATTATATAAATATAAATGTTGATTATTATTCGTGCGTAATATGCGGTTGTATTGCTAAACATCAGTGCTTGACGACCCTAAGTTCTTCATTCGATTTGCCTTTCGACTCTCATTCGCGCTCTACAGCCCTGCTGCTGTTACGTAGCGAGCGTCGCTGCCAACACTTTCCAATCATTCCAAGAGCCGTGACGACGACGAAGACGTTGCTTTTTATTTTTGTGTTGCTGCGCGTCTGTAATTTCACATATTCAACTTGAGAATTTTTGAACCATACAAATCTCCTCCGGGCAGACGTGCTTCAACATAAATATATATAATTTATACACCTGCAAATATGTCGCTTACACTGTGGAATTCAAGGTTTTGTGTAACGTTAGTACGACGACAGCATGCAACGTTATTTACGTCAAGTGCGTCAAAAACAATCACAGCAAATTGTCTACACCACACGTTCAGTAACAATTATAAGCAACAACAGCATAGAAATCTAACAACAATGAAGCCAACTAATACAGCTGTCGCAGAGAAGGGCACCCGCCGCAATTCACGTATCTCCGCCAAACACCCAACCAGTGCAACCGGCACCAATGTGCCCCCATTTAATCATCCCCACTGTGATAGGCAGGCCATGTATAAGCAGCCCGTGCGCAATATTAATACACTGGGAGGTAAGCTATGCAAAGCCAATAACAGAAACAGTAACTGGCAACTCTGTGCGAAGATCAATACAAAAAATTCACAGTTGGCAACTTCACTCTAAGCATAATGGCGGCTTTTACCGTCTTCCTTTATGATATGTCAAGTAAATGTATACATGTGTTACCTGTTAAGCGCCCCCGCTTTGCTTTAACTTATGGAAAGTCAATCGATTTTTTTTGCCGGCTTTTTTGCGTTGTTTTACATGGGCAAAGTTTTTTTTTATGCACAGTCACGATCGTGCGGTTAGCGTAAGGGCATTTGGTAACAATTTTTAACTTGTTAACTTACGCCTTTTTATCTCTGCCTATTTCACAAGATGTACCACTGATAGCTTATTGCTGACTGAAAGAATGTTTACGATTATCTTTATTGGTATTTCACAATTACACACTTATACAAGGTACTTAGCAGAAGTACAATGTGGAAGGGTGATAGAGAAGAGATTACGTCATCTCATGATGATTATCATCATTCACAAAAACCGTCTGTCATCATGAATGTGTTCAAATGCATTTATCGAAATGTAATCGAGTTTGCAACCTTAGGATCGCGGATGGGGCGGACGCGGGCGTAGTCGATAATTTGTTACTTTAACTGTATATGTAGAACACTTCTCCCCTACCCCTACCTCTACCCGCAACCACAACCACAAACTAATACTGCTCGGTTAAATTTTTATGTTAATTTGAAGCTCCATAAATGCAGCTTAGCATATGCAATTTTATTTACTATATATATCTATGTATATATATATATAGTTAAGAATAAATAAGCCGAATAAAGTCCAATTTCTTAGTTGATTTTAAGACTCGATAAGTCCATTTATTTAATTCTTTCCCCGACGCTTATCAAAAACTTTTTTCAATTACAATTTGCCTTTTGCCTTGGCAAACGAAATTGATAAAAAAAGGAAAACTACAAAAAAGTAGAGAGACTGTAGAGAATAAATTACACATTTGGATTTGTATAATCGGCTGGCAACGCTTCTTTTTCAAGCACTGCCCTCGTTAGCTCTGGCAATGCCCAACTGCCTGCTCCCCTTTCGAATAGATCCCAAATCGAGTAATAATAGTATGGTAGTCGCCAATCGCCAATCGCCTGGTAACCATGGCAAACCATGTTTTTGTGGGGGTCCAAAGCAAACCGTATACAAGCCAAAGGCGGAGACTCCGGTTGATTGCTTCACATTGATTAACAGCGAGACAACAACAGGGACACGCATAAAATTGATAAATACAGGACAACCACACAATTCCACAAGTGGAGTGAGGGACAACAGATAGAGGCGAGAATTCAGTCGTCGCTGTGTGTCACATTCTGCTCGACAACTAATGCATCTATTTGAATTTGTGCCCGCATCACAGGCGGACGAGCAGTCGGCCGAGGGACGCAGCATTTATCGTTCCGCCTATATGGATATAAGATTACGAGAGAAGAAAACGATGCTGCCACAGGGTAGCCACAAACTGACTGATACTTGAAATATATATAATGACTATATATTTACATATTTTAAATTGTGCGTGTTTCTATTGCAGGCAACTTCGATTACGATCTGATTGTGATTGGCGGTGGTTCCGGTGGCTTGGCCTGTGCCAAGGAAGCTGTGGCAAATGGGGCACGCGTCGCCTGCTTGGATTACGTGAAGCCAACGCCAATTGGCACCAAATGGGGCGTGGGCGGCACCTGTGTCAACGTCGGCTGCATACCCAAAAAGTTGATGCATCAAGCCTCGCTCCTCGGCGAAGCTGTCCATGAGGCAGCCGCCTATGGCTGGAATGTCGATGAGAACATCAAGCCCGACTGGCAGAAGCTCGTCTCCTCGGTGCAGAATCACATCAAATCTGTCAACTGGGTGACACGCGTCGATCTGCGCGACAAGTATGTGGTCTCTTTTCTATATATATCTCTATATTTAATGCATTTGCAATTTTTGCTAATGTAATTTTTTAATATATTATTTAGTACTCCCCCTATAAATTAAACTTAATTAATTTAAAGTAAAATGGGCTTTAAAGTAGCTACAAAAAAAAATGGCAGCACCTACGCACTTTAATTTAATCATTTGCCTATTTCTAATAACTATAAATGCACAATTGAAAAATTTTGCTATTTTATTTTTTAATTTTAAATAGAAACAAGTTTTTTTTTCTTACTTAAGAGACTTATTTCACTTCTACAAACTTAATCATAAACTGCTTACATTTTCAAATTAAAAAAACCTTCCCAGTGAGGGGGTGGTATTATATAATTCGTAACCATCTGTATATATATATATATATATATATATTGTTTATCATTATTGTATTTATCCCATATTCGAACACAGAAAAGTCGAGTACATCAACGGCCTGGGCTCGTTTATCGACCAACATACGCTGTCCGCTAAGATGAAGAACGGCGATCGGAAAATTACCGCTCAGACTTTCGTTATTGCTGTTGGTGGCCGTCCTCGCTATCCGGATATTCCCGGTGCCGTTGAGTATGGCATCACTAGCGATGATCTCTTCAGTTTGGACACCGAACCCGGCAAGACACTCGTCGTCGGTGCTGGCTGTAAGTCTCAATCTTATTGCTTCTCCTCACCCCACAAAGTTTAAATATGCTCTAATCTAATTATTTTTCCTCCCCTCTTTAGATATTGGCTTGGAGTGCGCTGGCTTCTTAAAGGGACTGGGCTATGAGCCGACAGTAATGGTGCGTTCGATTGTGTTGCGTGGCTTTGATCAGCAAATGGCCAACTTGGTGGCCGCCTCCATGCAGGAGCGCGGCATACCGTTCTTGCACAAAACTGTGCCATTGTCCGTTGAGAAGCAGCCCGATGGCCGCCTCCTTGTCAAGTACAAGAACACCGAGACCGGTGAGGTCGCTAGCGATGTCTTTGATACGGTCCTCTGGGCCGTTGGACGCAAGGGTCTCGTCGATGATTTGAATCTGCCAAATGCCGGTGTGCTGGCTCACAACGATAAGATTCAGGTCGACTGCAATGAGGCAACCAATGTGCCCAACATTTATGCTGTTGGTGATATTATCCATGGCAAGCCGGAACTGACCCCAGTGGCCGTACTCGCCGGACGTCTGTTGGCACGTCGCCTCTACTCTGACTCCAAACAGCGCATGGATTATGCGGATGTGGCGACCACAGTGTTCACACCGCTCGAGTACGCCTGCGTCGGCCTCAGCGAGGAGGACGCGGTCAAGGCGCACGGCGCCGATGAGATCGAGGTATTCCACGGCTACTACAAACCGACGGAGTTCTTTATACCCCAGAAGAGTGTACGCTATTGCTATGTGAAGGCTGTCGCCCAGCGCAACGGCGATCAGCGCGTCTATGGCCTTCATTATCTGGGACCAGTTGCCGGTGAAGTTATCCAAGGATTTGCCGCCGCCCTCAAGTCCGGTCTCACCATACCAACGCTGATGAACACCGTCGGCATTCATCCGACAACTGCCGAGGAGTTTACACGTCTCAGCATTACCAAGCGCTCTGGCCTGGATCCAACGCCCGCCAGCTGCTGCAGCTAAACGGGATCATATTTACCTTATCCCCCCCTCCCCCTAACACACGCAACAAACATTTACACACACCCACACCATATGCTTATCTGGTTAGCTGGCTGGCTGGCTGGGAAAACCAAACGGATTTGGATTTAATTAGTTCCGATAGCAATACACATGTATACACACACACCACGCCCGTCACTAGAACACACTCAGACATATACACAATAGAGCAATAGAGTTAACATTTTTCGAATCCCGCTGGACATTTGAACTTTAGTCGATCTGAAGCGTCTTCGTGGGATTAACATCCATTAATGCCTTAAGCGTGCTGCCTTCACTTAAAAAATACGAAATAACGTTATGTATGAACATTAAATAATATTATAAAAAAAATTTAATTTGTATTTTTACGGTATGAAATAGAATTTATTCACCCACATAAAAAAACAAATTTGTATTATTTGCGAACTTAAACCTGAAGCAAGCAATGCCTCTTCCAAAGGGGTATATACTATAAATATATATATATACATAAATATATATTAGTAATAGAAGTCCAATCCACAATTAGTAAGACTTCATTACCGAGATCGATTGACGAAAATCTAAGCATGTCAAATTCACTTTCTATTTTTACAGATGGAATTATTTAATGAGATTCAAAGTTTCCTCGTTTGCTTTTCCCAATTTTCTCCTTATCGCTATACTTTTGTATTATTTTCTTGTGTGAACCGTTTCGAGAACTCCATAATTATTACAATAGACTTTGTCTATGTGTGTCATGAAGATCTCCATTTTAAGCAGCTCTTCTGCATTTGTGTTAGTTCTTAACTAATTCATACTAATTATTTTTGGTCTGATTGTGTTTTTTTTTTTTTGGCTTTACGTAATATCCCCAGAAATAAAAAATAAGTAGAGCAAAAATAAGATACTCACCAACAACAAACGCTTAATAATATTCATCTTAGTATCGCAATCAATGCAACATAAACAAATCTTTGTTCATTCACTTAAAGCAACTACAGATTATTATTATTTCACTGAAACTTTTAACGTTCGTAAACAACAATCGAATTCATTGCATATTTTATTATGTTAGTTGAGATATTGGGTTTTAAAGCAACAAGAACAACATGAAAGGGAACGCATGCTTACAGTCTCTCTCTTTCGCACCTTACATTACATAATTTAACATTAGGCCAATCTCAAGCATGATTTTAGAAACTTAAACATGATTTAATTGTTTAAATCAGCGAGTTTTAAATGTGTATGCCAAAATATTATTTGCTTCCTAATTCTCTCTTTCTCACTCATCCTTAATCTGTTAACTCTTTTTATTCATGCAGAATCGTAATTTTTTACTATGACAAATATCACTTAGTAATCCACAATGGTATATTTAAAGTGTATCCCATATAAAAATTATAAAAAAAAAATAGCCTCAACAGATCCCTTTGATTTACGATTTATATTTTACTAGTTGGCAACCAATTAGAGTGTATTGGATAAGCGCACAAGAGCGTGGTGACTATACAGATATAGATATATATATATAAAATATATATATGTACATTTTTATAGAGCCCATAACTCGTGATATAGATACGTATATATATATATATATATATTCATTAGCATATCGAGTATTTTTCTATTTCGTATTTATTTTGGGTTTAAGTTGTTTTTGTTTTTTTCCTATTTGCGTATTTTGTTTTTAACAAATTAAATGACAAATTAACAATCTGCTCAGTGCCTCTCTGCAAAACATTCTTTTAATTTCTTTCTTTTTTTTAGCATCTTTTGCACTCCGATCTATCTCCGATTCCTCCTGCTCGCCAGGCCAATCAGGACATTGAAAGAGCAATTGTTTCAGATACAAGAGCGAAAATATTAAAAAAAAAAAACTTGAATTATTTAATATATTATGTTAAATCATCAGATCAGATCGCTTAGATGGCCGCTGCCGACTGCTTGGTGGTCTCATCCAGACGCTGCTGCTTGTTGAATGCCGATATGCACTTGGCCATTGTTGGCGATGCACGCGAAATGGCATCGGTCATGAAATAGTCGCGCAGCTCCTTCTGCTTCACATCGATGGGGGTGCTGCTGATGGATTTGGTCTGCAAAATAAGCACACACATTGCATTGGATTTTGTATTCTTCATGGAGCTGGAGCAATAATCAACTTACTGGTGTTGCCTGGGCGGCGGCATCAGTGCTGTTGTCCGCCTGCTGCAGTTGCCCGAAGCGGGTCAAATGCGGCGCTATATCCGTGAGACGTGAGCGGAGCTCGTCGAGCGTGTCATAGGGCAGTGGTTTGCCGACCACCTCCGACAGAGCGCGTAAGATCTTCCAATCTTCACGGGCCATGCCCGGTGGCGTGACGCCCGGATGTGTTTGCTGTGACCGTCCCTCCGTATTCACATAGGTCGCTTGCTTCTCGGTATAAGCAGCGCCAGGCAGAACAGCGTCGGCTATCGAAGCGCCATTATCGCCATGTGATCCAATATAGACAACAAAACAATCCTTGGGCAACTGATCACGCGTCAATTTGCCAGCGTCGGCATTGAGCAGGAAGAGCACCTTTGGCTGTGCCTGCAGTGCACGCTGCACGCCCGGCTGATAACCCACATCGAAGGCGCCCACCTGCGAGGCGCTGTTATGCAGCACATTGAACGCATTCCAATTCTAAAAAATAAGTAAAGATTATAGAATCAAGTTTGGAGAGCCGATCTGTAGCTGGACTTACTGGCTTCTTGAGTTTCTGACAGTATTGGGCAATGGTGGCATGAATGGCGGCACCATCGGCACGCTCCAGCAGATCAACGCCAATGATAATCGCTGGCTTCTTGGCGCCCTCGAGCACTTTGGAGAAGGCATGTCGACCGCTGCACACATCCTTAATAATATTGGGATCAGCGCCCAAATTCTGATGCTCATACGACAAATCAACATTGGGCCCAATCGACGCAATCTGCAGCTCATTGTGAACGTAGGACTTGCGCAGGCGCGTATTCACCAGCGGTGCCTCGTAACGGGGATTAGTGCCCACAAGAAGCACGGCATCAGCCTGCTCCAGACCTGCAAATTATATCAACATCATGAATAATCTAAGAAGGATGTGCCTTTATGTGAATCACCCACCTGCGATGGTGCTGTTGAGTAGATAGCTCGAACGCACATCGATGGCGCTGCCCTTAATAAAATCCTGTTCGGTGACGAGATTTTCGGCACCCAGTCGATTGACTAGGTCCTTGAGAGCCACCATTGCCTCCACATCGGCCAATTGGCCGGCAACGCCAGCGACCTGACCATTTGCCTTCTGCAGGGCCTTGGCCACAGCGATCAGTGCACCCTCCCATTCAACTGCCTGCAGCTCACCGTTGGGCATGCGCACCATGGGCGCAACAAGACGCTGACGCTTCAAACCGTCGCAAGCGAATCGCGACTTGTCCGCCAGCCACTCCTCGTTGACGTCGTCGTTCTCGCGTGGTAATATGCGCAGCACCTCGTTGGTCCGTGTGCTGACCACAATGTTGCTGCCAACGGCATCGAGCACATCGATACTGTCCACCTTGCGTATCTCCCAAGGACGCGCCACAAAGCTATACGGTTTGTTTGTCAACGCACCCACTGGACACAGATCGATCACGTTGCCCGACAGCTCGGTGAGGAACAGCTTCTCTACATACGTGCCAATTTGCATATCATTGCCGCGTCCAGTTGTTCCCAAATCATCGACGCCAGCAATTTCCGATGCGAAGCGCACACAACGTGTGCAGTGGATGCAGCGCGTCATCACGGTCTTTACGAGCGGCCCAAGGTCCTTGTCCTCGACGGCACTGTCAAGCGATTGCAATAATTTGAATTAAGAGCGAGCGTATATTAAATATCCTTTAGACACTAATTGGATATCTATCGATTATTCAAAGCTGTGGCAGTTATCAAAAAAATTGAAAACAAGACTGATTTGCATCAGCTTGAAAGTTAGCGAAAAGTATCTCAACTTTTATAAACTCTGCGAAATCGAAAATCATTGTTTTTCGATGGCATGGGAAAGAAAGAAAAACCCAAGGCTAAAAAACATTGAAGCTTTCTTCTCTTCTAAAATTGGTTTGTTTGGCTTACCGCTTGCCCGTGTAGTTGATGTCCGTGAAGCGTGAACGATCGGAGCCAAAAGCCATGGCCTGATCCTGCAGATCGCACTCGCCGCCCTGATCACAAATGGGACAATCGAGCGGATGGTTCATCAGCAGAAATTCCATGACTCCCTCGCGTGCCTTGCGCGTCAGATCGGAGTTGGTTTTGATGCGCCAACCCTTCATCACGGGCATGGCACAGGCCGCAACTGGTTTAGGACTCTTCTCCACCTCAACGAGGCACATGCGACAATTGCCGGCAACGGCCAAACGTTCGTGGTAACAGAAACGTGGAATCTCCACGCCAACCTCAGCGGCAGCCTGCACAAAAACAGAATCGTTTAGTGAGTGTTTGGGACATGCTGAATACACAGACTGACCTGTAGAACGGTGGTGCCTGGCAGCACCATTACGGGAATATCATCGACAAATACTTCGATTTTCTCGGGCGCCTTGGCCGGCGTTTGGGCCAGAATTGCGCTGGTGCGCACGGCTCGGCTGGCGATCTGGTGTGTGGGTGAGCCGAGTGCGCCCAGCGCCTTCACAAGCGGAGCACGTATCATATTTTCTGCAACACAACAGAAATTGACGAACAACTAAACATCAACATTCAACTCGCAATTACATAAGTTGCAAACGGGCAGCAAAGCAGCCATATATCGATTTGTGCCTGGATAAAGGCTGCTTGCTTCGTTGTTATATCGTCGGTGCAACGCTTAGCAATTCAAGTTCAATTATCTAGGAGTCTGTAAACACAAGCTCTACTTACCGATATGCTGGAAAATATTTAGCAGCGCCACAAAAATTTTTTAATACCGAGCAGACAACTTTTTTTATGTGGTTTTTGACAGTCGCAAAGTAATCGTGTACAGGGCTGCCAACTGATTCTTTGACAGCTGATCAACTTCGCGCTGCATTCAAGCTATGGTAAATAAAAAAAAAATAAAAAAAATTACAAATGCTATGAAAACTTATGTGAAACGCGCAATAATACAAAATACAACAAAAAAAAAACTTTATTATTGATACAGTTGCTCCACACTTAATTTGACATTTACTATTAATACTGTAAACCATTTTGAGCAACTGCATTTGATCAACTCAACTTGTAATTTACTAAAAATAAAAATGTTGGAATTATTTCAAGTTGAACTATATAATTAAACAACAAATGTTAATGCTTGAACTATTATTCCTTATCGATAGTAGCCCTGGTAATGGTATAGGAAACAGCTGTTTGGGGTTTGTTTATTTATTTTACTGTGTTTGCCATTCACATGTGCCCGGTAGCGCGTGCTAAGCTTGTTTAATTTCCAATTTGAAATTTAAATTTGTATTGCTAATGTTAAGTCAGCAGAAGACATAAAAAGCAAAGCTTTAAGCGATGGTTACCTGGCTACCTCACAATGCGACACAAAATTCATTAAGCTGCAAAATGTAAGCGGCATTCACCGATGTTGGCGCCACAAACACAACAGGCAAACGCATGTGGCGTCACATTGATGCGGCTGCGGCGGCGGCGCCACGAGCGAGATTTGTTTGATTAGAGATCTGACATGAGAGTCACGCGAAAAACCACGATACAAATGCACAAAAGCAAGGATGATGCTGCTTTTGAAGTGTATGCATTGTGTTTGAGTATGAATGTGTGAGTGCGTTTGTGTGTACTTATTCCAACGCACGATTTGTGGCTAGTTTAGAGTTGATCGCGTGTTCCGTCTGCTTTCGTCACGACACGATCACTACCCAACAAACACGTCAACCCGGCACAACAAAAAAAGAAAAATTGGATAAAGCTAATTCATGGCTACCACTCTATATTGCTAACAACTCAAAAGTTAGTTGTACTTGTAACTTTAGTAATTCATATTCATACATAATAATTAAAACGGAAAAAAGTAGTTAAATTCGTCACGTTCGCATCTCTATGCCAGTCGGTTGCCTACTTACTGCCTGTTGCTTGCCGGGTATAATCAGATAAAAATATATTATTACGTACCAGTCCGACTTTTCATTGTTAATTGAGCAGCGTTGGCTGCACATCACCGGCAGAAAAAAAAAGAAAACAAAAAAAGATCAAGAGGAAACATCTGATATGGATTAGCCATGCCGAAGATTAAATACCCTAGTTTCTGACACCTAAACTTGTTAATATCGTGTTGATGCATATATATGTCAACAGCATAGCTTGCAATTGCATGTGTTGAAGATAATTTTTTATATACTTTTAATGTGTTTGTAGATGCGACAACACAATTCGTATGCTCAGAGGTAAAAAAAAGGGTGTGAGAAACCTTTCTGGCCCTGAATGATTTGAGATTGAGACGTGCTTGATATCTCTTGGCATCGCTATCGTCGTCGACTTCGGCGTCGGCATCAGCGTTGGCGTTGGCGGGCAGCGATGCTGCGCGATGCTCGTCTTTCGTTGGCGTCTGCTGGCTGTTGGCTGTCGTCTGTCGGCTGTCGTCTGTCGCGCCTCTCCGTGCATTGCTCTTATCTGGCTTGCATCTCAGTTTTTCGTAATTTTGTTGCTGTTGTTCCTCCTCAACATTATCGCATTTGTATCTGTTGTTCTTGTTCTTGTTGTTGCTGCTGCTGCTGCTCCAGCTGCAGACGTGTCGCCACAATTTGCCGTCAAACACCGGTGCCGCTGCTTGGCGCCTAAAAATCAAACGGGGCGCCAGGCAACAAATTTTTAAAAATAACATGCCACAAAGCTGACGGTGACGTCGGAAAAAACACAGTGGCGAAAATTTTGAAATTGTAGCGAAAATTTCAAGAACCTTCAGGAAAAAATATAATATTTATTTAAATTTAATGATTTCATCCCCAAAAAAAAGCGGTAAAATATAAATTAAAATTAAATCAATTTTTCCTTAGCTGATAAACTAATAATTAATTTAAATTTTTATTGCGAGTGCCCACTGTATTGGGAATTTGTTCGCCCCGCAACTATTTTCGCGCGTCTTCTCGCATTGTTAATGATCCTCTCTCCCCTCTTCTTCACTCATCTTCACTCTTGTGTTTTCTTCTGTTCTCTTCCCGGGGCGATTCTGTCTCGACGTCTGCCGCCTATTTTTTTTTTGCTTTTACAATGTGATAATTTTAAACAATTTACTCCCATTTTCGGCCCTCCGGAGCTTGGTGCGCTTGCTTAACGGGGTCGTCCTTGATTACACCGCCTTGTTGTTTTGTTTTTAGGGGCAATTTCTGGAACTAGAGCGTGATGAGGCAGTAATTTCTTTGCAAGTCATAAAGAAAGATAAAACAAATGACTAAAGATATGCATGATGTTATTATAATTATATATGGCAAACAGTTTGCCTCGCTGATACCGCCACGCATAGCAACAACAACAACAACACCAACAACAATAAAAACAGCAGCAGTAACTCCAGACAGATGACAATGCTGATAATGGGCCACAGAGCGACAGGGTCACTGCCAGGCAGCACCATCAGCGCAGCCGCAGCAGCAGCAGCAGTCGCATTTCCTTTGGTGGGGTATTCGCTGGGGGTCACATGCAGCACTGGCGCGGCAATAAGACGCCGACGCTAACGCCGATGTCGACGTCGACGACTCCATTCAGCGAAAGAGAGTGAGGGAGAGACAGAGAGGAAGAGGGCGAGAGCGCAAGCCAGCAAACATCGTAATCTCTGCCGTGAGCAAAAATTCATTACGAGAGCAGCGCTGCAGCTTCGAAGATCGTTCGGCCTCGTTCGTTCGTTCGTTCGACCGGCATTGGCTCGACTCTGCTCTGGTCGGCTCGATTCGGCTGCTGTTTGGGCTCTAGCTGTAGCAGTGGCTGTGGCTGTGGGCTCCCCAATCTTTCCTTTGAATAAAACCAGTGCCCGCTTGCAATTTTCACTTAGTTTGAGTCCGAACGGCGACTACGCCGGCTCTGTCCGTGTGTGCGTGAGTGTGTGTGTGTGTATGTGTTCGATCGATCGATCGTTCGTTCGTTTGTTCGTAAGTCTATCTCTGTGCAAAAGCTCGAAGCGCATTGAAATTGCCATCGATAAACAATCGAAAAAAGCGCGCGCCAAACATATTTCATATGTATTTATTTATTTCTTTTTTGAGATTATGTGTATTTAGTGAAATTTTTTTTTTTACAAGTTTTTATATTATTTTTATTTTTTTTCTTTATCAGAGCACCTTTAACGCATGCGCAACAATGACAAAAAAGAAACAAATGAATAAAGAACGGAAACAGAAACAGAAACTTATTCAGTATTGAGAATCGCTTAGTCATCGCCGGCGCATACATATTTATCTGTTTGTTGTTTAACTTTATTTTGTGTGTCCGAGTTTTATTTTTATTATTTTTTTTTTTAATTTTAATTTTTGCTGTTTTGTGTGCTCCGAATCGGACGCCCCCCCAGTATTTACCTGACATCATCTGCGCATCAACATCGTCTTCTCCATCATCATAATTATAATCAGCGACATTGTAATCGGTATTTGCGGTTGACATCTTTGTGGGTTTCATTCAGAGCAAAATCAACCAAAACAAACACAAAAGAACACAAACAAAATACAAATAAATAAAAAGAAAAAAACAACAGCAACAATCACAGAACGTTACGGGTAAGTACGCTAAGTACTTTATATTATTTATGTATTTATTATTATAACGTTTAACAAATAATAAATCAATTTGGAAAATATTTTATTTAGTATTAAGTTAAAATAAATCTTCCGATGGAATCAATGTGTGGCATATAAATTAACTAATCAAATGCAACAACTTAGCAACAAATCAGAAAACGTTTATTACAAAAATTTAGTTTTAAAAAATTAAAACTAAAACTAATGCTTTGCTTTGTTAATTTTAAAGATGTGCCAGGATTGAGTTAGATTAAGATAAACCCTGCCAAATCCTTTTTGCACATTCCATAAATTAACTGAAAATGACTAGTTTGAAAATAATTTAGTTCACAATCATTGCTTGATAGATAATCACAGTCTAAGTAAAACAACAATCTATTTTTGGGAAAGAAAGTAAAATAATGAGAAAAAAATCAATTGCTTTTCAGTTGTTTGTTGGTTTTGGGCAAAACGGTAGCCATATATTAAGCTAATTTCCTGTGTGATCTCAGACAGCACACACACATACACTCAAACACACACACACACACCGACAGATAAAAGAGAGCCAAATAACCAAAAACAAAAAAAGTGCCACAAGCAACTCCCAAAAATGGTCAAAATAAACGCGGCGCATGTTTTGGCCAGCAGCAGCAACAACTACAAAATTTGAGGCAGCACAAATAAAACAAATTAAATGATTTGTTAAAATGTATTTTGTGGCTTTGCAGTGCGTCAAGGCGTCCATTCGCCCCTCTCACTCTCCCTCCCACTCTCTCTGTGTATCTTTCTCTGTCTGACGTTCCGTGGCCATCCCGAGGAACGACTGCGCAAAATTTATGGCCTGCATTTGTTGTACAACAACCATAACGAGCCAAAAGAGAGATACACACACTAGCATGAGTAAGGAGTGCTCGAGTTGGGCGTGTGACCGACCTAGACATACCCTGCACCCATATCGAACACACAAAAGCACAAGCACAGCTCTGTCCGCTCGTCCCAAACATACTATCCAATTGTTCATCATCATATAGGGTATACAAAAAAAAATAAAAAAATAAAAGTAAACTGAAGAGAAGAAAAAAAAAATACTCAAAACGACGTCGCCATAAAAAATACATTTTCGGCCCACATGCGATGGATCCGATGCGGAGTCGCTCGCCACTACAGATACTAATATGTATGCATCGTGACGCCAACAGCAACAACAACAACAACAGAAACAACAGAAACAACAACAACAACATTAGCTCCACATCTGCGAGTATCGTTTGGAGTTACGTGCGATCTGCGCAGTGTAGACTTAGCTGTCCCCCCACGCCCCGTCGGCCCCATGGTGTGCCGTTTCGCGTTTTACGTTAAAAGTTTCAATTCATTCATAAAAATAAAAAACTGTGTGTCTCGAGTTGGGTGTGCGTGTGTTTGCGCGTGTGTGAGTGTAGTTGTCTGCTTCAATGAAACTACAACGCATGAATGAAAATAAACATATGAATGAAGCTACAGCCAGATATAGAAGTCTCTCCCTGTCCCACTCTCTCTCACTCTCTCTCTCTTTCTTTCTGTGTCTTTTGCCTGTTACTGGGTAGGCGTACAAATTGTTTTGGTCTCGTCTCCGCCTCGCAACCAAGTGAAATCTTTCTAGGAACTGGCTTGTAGCCCCTCGCCCCGCCCCCACCCACCCGGCTGCTGTTCCCTGCTCCACGGTTTAACAGCATCCTAAAATCAGCCATTTTGAAAACGATTTGGCCATATGGCTAAGATGGTTGCTTACCAAATGCTTTGCAATAAAAACCCGGACGAAAAAGTTGTGATTGCATCCAAGAATTTACATAACTAAAAAAGAGTTTTTAAACTTGCTTACAAATTTCAAGTGAGAGAAAAAAATATCGTTTAATTATAAATAAAATAAATAGGTCACAATTAACAGGAACAAAAAATAATGGAAGAGACAAGAATAAGCTGAGGAAAACTAAATTTTGAAAAATTAATTACTTTTTAATAATATTGATCGATTTGCTTTTAAAGTATTTTTTACTTTTGCATATTCAGTTTAAAAAGTCTTCAAAATACAAATATTTAATTTATAAGGTTATAGAATGTGGATCATTAATACTATAAGCAAACGCAATAAGTGTGAAAAGTGTGATCATATTTCTCTAGGGAGTATCATATAAAATATGTATGTATTTTGTGTACATATGAATTTCCTGCTTTGCTTATTTTTTGGGGTTTTTTTTTTTGTTCGTTTTGGTCGCATTATTTGCATACAATGACGAGATGAGCGAAATGATCTTCATAATGATGATGAGAATGATGATTATCATTATGATGAGATGACATGATGATGTGATCGGGCGGCCAAACTAAATGTAAAGAGACAACAAAACGTGGCTAATAAATTAAGCAAAGCGTCAACAAAGCTGTTGACAAATGTCACTTTGGGAACGCCAACGCAGGCTATTGACAAAAACAAAATATATGAATATAAATAATAATAAATTTAATAAGTTTACCAAATTAGAAACACGTGTGTTTGTGTTTGTGTGTGTGTGTGTGAGTCAGCTATTATAATGTAAGTGAATCCCAATCGGACTAGCGTGAAATTGCCATTGGAGGAAAACGGCCTAAAATGAGAGAGTAGAAACGATGTGAGATCATTCCAAGCGTAGGCCACTATAGAAATGTGATGTGCTACTTAAAAAAAAAATAAACAAAAGCTGTAAAGAACATATTTTCCTATAACACATACAACATCCTTGTGAAAGTAGAGGATATCGATTACCTAGTCGCATTTCTATATTAAAAAACGCTTTTGATTTATTCGCTCTTATTGAACTAGTCAAATATATATTATGCATTTTGCTTAAATACTTTCGCATTTTCTGCTTGAGTGTCGCCAGACACCAGCTTCCGGACCTATAAGGCAGTGCATGTTGCATGTGTTTGTGTGGCACGAACAACTGACAAGCTGTAAAGCTGAAAAGCTGAAAGCTTCAGTTGCCCAGCTTAAGTCGAGTGCAGTTCATCAATCAGCGAAGCCAGACAACATCATTGATCAATGCTGAGCTGAGCTGAGCTGAGCGGATGCAGTGGATTGCTAAATGCTAAATGCTCTGAATGGAGCCATGGTATGGGTATAGGAATAGTTACAGGTATCGATATGGGTATATAGATTGGTAAAGGTATTGGTATATATGTATTGATATAGGTTTGTTATAGGTTATAGGTAGATATAGTTATACACATTTAATTTGAGTATATATAATAAGATAGAGAATATAGGTTTAGCTATGAGAATTATTATAGTATAGGTATAAAACTGTAAGAATAAGAATGAGAATACAATTACAGGTAAAAAAAATATATATAGGTAAAGATATAGGTATAGATATGAACATATATATAGAAAAAAGTATATAAATATAGGGTATGTATAGCTATAGATATAGCCGTACGTCAGTTAATAGGTATTGGTATGTAGTCAAATGTATAAGCATACAAAGCTATGGCTATATTATAGGTATTGCAATGGGTTTGTCGCTGTCCAAATGAGAATTCAATCAATTGGCTGACATTTAATGGAGGGAACCAGTCAAATGTGATTGATTGATAATTAAAAGTGGCGCCCGCCAGCCGACGCACTGCAGCATAATCATCGGCCGCATTGCGTCGACTGGCGGCAGTCAACAGTCGACAGTCGTCGAGAGTCGACTTGGAGTGTCTCGGGGAGAGAGCGTGTCTGCAAGTCTGGGGACCGAGTCTTGAGCATTTAACATATGATAATGTGGGGCCTTCTAATTTTGTGCGTTGCGCTTTCAAGTTTTGCCGCGATTGCGATAAAAAACTGCCTCCTAAATCAGGATCAGACTGGAACTTGGAGAATACCACGCACAGAGATTAACTAAAACTGGTGACTGAACCAGCATTTTATTGTCACATTGGGTTTTTGCATATAATTTGAATCTCATTTAAAGCGGCGCCTGCTTCACAAAATCCGAGTCTTTTCATAAAATGATTTGCCGGTTTTTTTTTTGCATGTCACATTCAGATTTTTGTCTTTCATTGACAAAATGAAACTATAATTTACAGACTAAGAAAACATTCATTTTATTCGCTGGCAACTCAACAATTTGGCTTAAAGTGTCAAAGGCTTATCTCGAAAAGTTGTTTATTTTTCAATATAAATTCTTATTGTAATGAAAAATAACTCTTACGAAAAGTTAAATTAATATAAGTATTAGAATGTCAATCAAATAATTGATATAATTCGGTTGAGAGCATATGAAATTCGTTGTAGATTTTCCAAAAACATTTGAACTTCATATGTGAATTTTTGACGCACACTAAAATTAATGTTTTGGACACGTTTAGCGCTTGACAAAAAAAAAAAACCAAAAAAAAATACGTTGAAAGAACAGATTTTTAATGTGTGTTTCCAGCTAATGAGCTTTATTTAATTTTATTAATGGAATTGCCAACATTTATCATAAATTACAAATCGCGATCGTGATAAGAGCGCCAGCAACAACACCAACTGGTTGTCGATAGCCTAGTCAAGTTCTTCCCAGCTTGAACTTCTCAGCTCCGATCTGTGATTTCCGATTCGCGATCTTCTCCAGTGCTGCTGCTGTGGCGGTGGCAAAGCCTTCGTCATCTTTTCATCTGTTGAATAATTAAGTTGTCGTGTGTTGCTTTGATAATGACACACAATATTGTTGTTGTTGTTATTGTTATTGTTGCTTTTTGTGTGCTTTGTCTTTGAAGCGCCGCACTCAAATTATTTGCTTAATTTTATTGCCTGTTTTTTGGCCAAAAATTTTTCTTAGCCATTGTCTCCATGGGCAGTGCCCAAAACAGTCATAAGCACATATAAATATATAGAATATATATATACTATATATTCTATCTATATTCTATATATATATATATATATATCATATCATCCCATTCTCCCCATTTCCATTCATTTAGCCAGCTTCAGCTTGATTTGCAAACGTTTGCTAAAAAGCTTTATTTATTATCTGGTGTCTGGTATTATACATCCCCCGCGCCCACCCAATGTTTTTTTTTGTGCAGTTTTCGTTGTCAAATTTATGCCATATTTGTAATCATTTATATCCTTTGGCTATGCCTGATTGCCTTCCCCTCTCCAGCCAATCAAAACAAAACTCAGCAAAAACAAGTTGATTTCGATGAATTTCGAATAATTGAAATTCAATCTGATTGCATTTTGGCGGCCAATTTTTTTATTTATTAATATTTAAGTAGAGAGACTGTCAGACAAAGATGTATAAAATTATATTATTAAAATTATTCATTTATAACGAAAACAACTTGAAGCATAAGGTACGCAAATATTGAATGTATAAAGAATTTAATTAAATCAATAAAATTATAAATTAATTAAGCATATAAATTATTACCATTAAGTTTTTAAAATTTAAAATTTCTCTAATTGGGACCTTTAACAGAAATTTAATAATATATACTAATAATATTTAAAATTTAAAATACATCTCAAAAAAAATAATATGTTATTCTTAAGAAATGGTAAATTATAACGGTTTTTCTCAGTTGATTTTTTTTCTCGCAATTTTTGCTGCGTAGTAAAATTAATTCGAAATCGTACACCAAATATATTATTCTATAGTCAGAATAAAATCACCCTGAAATGTTGAAAATATGTACATAAATACAAGAAAACAAATTTGTGCAAATTAGAAAGGTATTTTCTATATTTTCTATTTTAGTAAATTTATTTCTCAATAATATTTCACTTCATTTTTGGAAAAGTGCTTTTTGATAACCAAAAAATAAATCTTAGCCTCAAAAATGGAGTTCGATTTTTGCATATTTAAATATTTTTTAAATATCCTTTTAACCAATAAAACAAATGTTTTCTTGCTTTTGCAGCTGGGCACGCAGTTGGACCCTGCCGGGATTGGGTTTTGGGGGCGTGCATAGGATGCAATTGTGGCCATGTGCCCGCTAATTGCCAAGCTGCTAAAACGCATGGACAACGGCTAACAAGAGCCCCAATCAACAGCTACAACTAAAGCGAGGGAGAAATTAAGTGAGAGACGGAGAGACATAGAGAGACACAGAGAGAAAGAGAGAGAGAACCATTTCAGTGAGAATTCTTGTACTTAAGAAGCGAGACCAGAGTATGAAGCACTTTTATTTGAGCACCTTGCTCTGCCTGTGGTTCCACTCGAGTGGCTGCAGTGGCGAACATCTCTTTGGCCTGCACACGGATGAGCTGGTGGCGGGTGAAGGACAGCTGGTTGTGCCGCGACGTGTACACACCGATGGTGCCTTCATGACGCACACGCTCCAATATGCCCACCAGCAAGATCATCGACGGCAGCGTCGCAGCGCTGAGGTACAGCCGGAGCCGGAGCTGCATATCGAGCTGCCGCTGCGCAACGAGACGCTGCACTTGGAGCTGACGTAAGCTGACTTACACCCCTCCCCCCCTCTCCTTTGCTATTGTTATTTTCACGTAGAAATTAATCTTATGCAGGCCACAGAGCTACTTTTTGGCGCCGCATCTGATTGTGGAGCGACATCGTCGTGATCTGAGAACCCGTGCGCCGCCGGCAGCGCATCAGCTAAACTGTCATTTCCATGGCAAGGTGCGCGGTCAGCCCAGCGCCAATGTGGCCATATCCACCTGCTCCGGTTTGGTATGTAAAAATTAAACATTTACAATTTTTTTTTTTAATTTCTTTTTAAATCATTTTAAAAATATTTGAGAATTTTCTTACTCGCCATTCGATTCCAGAATTTGACAGTATAAAATATTTATATTTTGTTCACTTTCCGTGCTAGTTTGTTGCCTAAGTCATTTGTTTGCGTGCAAGTTCGTTGCCTAAGTCTTTTAAACTATTTGTATTTTTCACTTGCCACACAGGTGGGTCACATTAAGACGGCCAGCAATGAGTATTACATAGAGCCCTCCAAGCGGCATGCGGCACATCCAACTGACGGTCATCCGCATGTTGTCTTCCAGCGCTCCTCGGTGAAGCCCAAGCAAAAGGTAAGCTGAAAAAAACTTTAAATGCAAACAAATCCGACAAAATTTTTCCAAATCTTTGCCTAATTTGCAATCATTTGCATTGGGGGCGAGTAGGCGGGACAGCAGTTGCGTCGCCACAAGCAGAAACAGCGCAAGGAGCAGCGTAACCATAATTACAGCTACAGCCATAACCAGAGCCCAAGCCATGGCCAAAATGCTGTTAGCAACTGTGGGACGAGGGAGCCGCGACGTCGCATGGAGACGCGTCTCGAGTGGCAGGCGCGTGGCAAATTTAAAATACAAGGCGGTCGCAAGGTGCGTCGCCATCGTAATCATTCCCATAAAAATAACCATAACCAACAACATCACCATCACAATCATCAGCAACATTTGCATCCACGTCCTCATCCACATCCACATCCACGTTCACATCAGCATCGTGGATATTCGCATTCGCATCCGCACACAAAATTCAAATACGATACACAAGTGAAGGAGGAGGCGGAAACGGATATGGAGACGTTGGTGCATGGTGATGAACAGCATCGGAGCCGACGCTCGATTAGCAGTCCACGGCATGTGGAGACGCTTATTGTTGCGGACGCAACAATGTCCGCATTCCACAAGGATGTTGTCAGCTATCTGCTGACCATTATGAACATGGTGTCCGCTTTGTACAAGGATCCCAGCATTGGCAATGCCATCGAGATCGTTGTGGTGCGCATCATTGAGCTGCAGGAGAACGACACGGAGCCGGAGCTGAATCTAACGCAGAATGCCCAAAAGAATTTGGATCGCTTCTGCAGCTGGCAGCACAAGCTGAACAAACTAAATGAGAATGATCCGCATCACCATGATGTGGCCATATTGATAACCCGCAAAAATATTTGCGGCAACAATTGCATGTAAGTACTGAGTACCTCCTCCCCCCTCCCCACGACTTGCTGTCATTTACAATTGGATTTGTCGTTGTTTGTTGCAGGACATTGGGCCTGGCCAATGTGGGTGGCATGTGCAAGCCGAAGCAATCGTGCAGCGTCAATGAGGACAACGGCATCATGCTTTCCCACACCATCACACACGAACTGGGCCACAAGTAAGTCACTTCAAATACTTGCGTATTCCTATATCGATCTGCATCTTAAGATTCAGATTATTAAGTTTATTTCGATAGCCAAGCTCAGAAGTTGATTGCACAATTTTTGAATCAAAATTTTCTGATTCTATTTGATTCAATTTTTTTTTTCCACATTTTCATAGTTCCATTTAAAACTTTCAAAAATATGAATTTCCACAATGAGACAGAATTTCATTTATACGTTATTCATATTTTGGGTTTTTCAATTTACAAAAATTTTTTAATCTATATTTAGGAAACTTGCAACACTTGCAAAATTGGCGAAAAATTGTAGTGTTAACATTTTTGTTGATCATCTGCTTAAAATAATTTTTTATTTTTTAAATTTTTAAATATATATTTATATTTATATTTATACAGTGATATATTATAATTAAGGGGTACGTAGATGAAAATGAAAAATTAAAAAATACTTCATGCAACAACATTTTATTGGAGAATGTGCAACTAGATTGCATGAGCGAAAGTTGCAATTATTTCTTAAACTCATTGAACAGAGACAAAAAAAAAGAGAATTTAGTACATATTGCAAGTATGCCCCTTAGGCCCACATTTGCATATGGTCAATAGACAATCGCTGCTGTTGGCCAACATTGAAATGCACTTTCAGCCACTCACTCTAAGCCAGTGGCAACGACCAACGCAATGCAAATGCAAATGCAAATTCAAATGCAAATGCATCAATTGATCTCGGCCAGCCCAGAGATTTATGTGCAGCCCAATTCGTTTAATGAATGAACCAAAGCAAAAAAAAAATAAATAAATAAATAAACAACAACTTTAACAACAACATCAACAATAACAGCAAAAGCAACAAATTGAATGAATGGCGGCTTTAAGTGGACGCGACGGATGCTTTGACACCTGCGTGTGTTTTGACAATGATCGCCTGCGTTGCACGCCCACAGTACACAGTACAGTCGTTCCTCAATCTGCTCCGCCTCGACTCGCCTCGCCTCGTCTCGCCCCGCCTCGCACCGCACTGCCTTTTGCCTCTGGCGTTATTCAAACTCAATTAGTCGCTGAACCACGGACAGAGACACACACACACACACACACATAAACAACACACAACTCAAAACCCAGCTAGAGATGGGCAAATAAATCACCTCAATATTTATCCTAATTGTTCCATTCCAATGGATTTGGGATGCTAAACAAAGTTTTTTTAAATTTAAATTTGGCTTAAAATTAAATTGGCATCAGCTAAATTAGAATAATAAAAAGATTGTAGAAAAGTTTTCTGCGATTTCGTAATTATTTCGTAATATATATATAAACAATATATATAATTCAAAAAAGATATCAGCTCAAAAAATATTTCTACGTTTTTCGAGAAATTTTTTAAAGAATTTGGAATTTAATAAATCTTGTTGCTGTGCAGCAAAAAAGTTTCGATTTAGTCAGTTGTTGCAATGATTTCCTAAAATCAAATTTAGTGCTTAAACTGTTTGATGTGTTTAGTTATAGATTATGTCAAATCATTGCTTTTTGGTCCATCCCTAAAGATTGAGAGAGGGTAGAGGTAGAGAGGAGAGGTAAATGGAGAGGGAGAAGGAGGCAGAGAGCAATTTGGTAGCACAGGCAGTTGTCCGGTTTCGTAGGCTTATCTCGTTTCGTGTTCGTGTCAAGTGGATTTTTGTAAAACGCCTTATAAGCGCAGCCAAGTGCCCGTCAGTCTGGTGTGTTCCGATTGACTCAACCAGCCAGCCAGGCAGCCAGACAGACAGACAGAGAGACAGACAGACAGTCAGCCAGGCAGCGAACTCAATCTTCATTATACCCTGTAATCAGTTTATCGATTGCAGTACTGCAACTTTTCAATAATCATCTAAAGTTTCCAATAAACTCAGATTTTATTATAACAATTTAAGTTGATACACTTGGAAAAATGTACTTAATTTCCTTCGAAATTATTTCTATTCATCAGTTATATTTCTTTAAATTTGGTAAAAGGATTTACACAATTCAGTTTTTCTTTATACACAAATTTTTTACATTAGTTTTTCCCTTGATATTATTATTATTGTACACTAATATTATATAAATTCATTTATTATCATTTATATAATTTGATATATTTTACCATAATTCGAACTCTGGAATCTCAATTCTAGTGTAACTTTTTTTTTAATTTTATATGTAATTACTTTTTTTTCTTTTTAGAAATTCAGATCTTATTAGAAAACATTTTTTTTGTGGCGAAAAAAGCCTTTTATAATTTTAAAATTTTTGTTTGCTTCACATATATTTAAAATTTTTATCTAAAAACCCGAATTTTTGTATAGTATTAGGAAATTGTGGCTAGTTTTTAATTGATAATAAAAAGTTCTATTTTCGAAATACCACTGGAAATGAAGAAAAACATCACTTAATATACACTGATTCTGATTAGCATTGGACATATCTCTGGCTGCGCCTTAGAGATAATCACAGGGCATCTCATCCGTCGAGGAGCCGCAATCCGAGATCAGCTTGTGACTCGTTTGTTGTTGTGCAATTTACGCTTGATTGTCGCTGGGTCGCCCGGTCATCGTCAGGTGGCAGCCACTGGGAAACGATATGCTTATTTTCTGTCTCCAACTATATCTCTCTCAGTGTGTGTGTGTGTGTGTGTTTGTTTTTGTTATTATTTTGTTGTTATGCTGATTTAAGTACTATTCTAATAATCAGGTTTTTGACTTGCTCGCCGCAGTCCAGTCGCTTCGAGTGTGGCATAAATTGCCTGACGTTTTTTTTTATTTGCTTTTATTTGTTTTGATTTGCTTTTATTTTTGTTTCTTGAAGACAATGCGAATAATAAATCTCGGCAGATTTTTATATATGTAGCAAAGTGAGCAATTGTCATTGCAATTGCAACAATGTTGATCGAGTTTAACCCATGTGTGAGCCCAACAAGTTGCATAAGCCCCATTACAAAAATATGTGTACTTTTTCGATTTCATACGTAACTTGTCATTAAATTATATATATATGCTATATCGAATACCGTCGATATTTCTCTCTGGGTTAAGAACCACAACGTCCGTCCAATAATCTCTCTGAAGATACGGATCTCCGAGGTGATACGGAATACTTTTGAGCATAGAAAAAAAGAGACTTGAAAAAATACATTTAATTCAAATATAAAACAAAATAGAACCGACTGTCAAATACTTTATTACCGTAAGTAATACCAGCTGATAACAGATAGTAGAGAACTGGGTGGGATTCCCAGAATTTTCGGAGTGAGTGGACGTGACTGAAAAAAAGAATCATGGAAAGGATTTGTCATTTGGACGAGATGCTTAAATTTGTCCTTAATAAAAAATGACAACCATTAAAAATCAAAGTGAGACTTATTAATTAATGAATGAAAATAAATTTTATTTACAGCTTTGGAATGTTCCATGACACGGCAAAGATAGGCTGCCATCCGCGGGTGGGGCCCATAGTGCACATCATGACGCCGACGTTTGGAGCGGATACGCTGCAGGTTTGCTGGTCAAACTGCAGCAGGAAGTATATCACCCACTTTCTAGAGTAAGTGAATCGAAATGCGAATTGTGGGCGTGACTATTATGATTTTGTTTTGCTTATGCTGCAGCCAGGGATTGGGTGAGTGTCTGGATGATCCGCCGACGCCGGCGAATGAATACAACTATCCGGAGGCGCTGCCTGGAGAGCAATACAATGCGAAGGGGCAGTGCCGCATGCAGTTTAATCTGACCACGGATAGCGATGTGGGCGCCTGCTCGGCTCCACACGAAGTCTGCTCGACGCTGTGGTGTCGCGTCAATGGCGAGTGTGTCACCAATATGCGGCCGACGGCGCCGGGCACCGCGTGCGGCAAGAACAAGTGGTGCCAGAACGGCAAATGCGTACGCATGGAGGAGCTGACGCCCATCCATGGTGGCTGGGGCAGTTGGAGCGAATGGAGCGAATGCTCGCGCAGCTGCGGCGGCGGCGTCTCCATACAGCAGCGCGAATGCGATTCCCCCGTGCCCGCCAACGGTGGCGTCTTCTGCATTGGCGAACGCAAGCGCTACAAGATCTGCCGCAAGAAGCCCTGCCCGGAGCTGGAGCCCAGCTTCCGGGCGCAGCAGTGTGCCCGCTACGACAATGTCAGCTATCAGGGTGCCACCTACAAGTGGCTGCCCTTCTTCGATAAGAGTAAGTGCAGCCAAGTGCAATCCTGGCAGGAAAGAACGGGATTGAAAAATCAAGGGAAACACTTCTCAAAAAAGGGCTTTGGCAGACTAAAAAATGATCCGTTTTTATTATTATTTTATTCTCATTTGGAGTTCTTACAACTAGTTACAAAAAAATAGTTGAATCTTTTTTCTTTCTTTAAATGAATATTAAACATTTTTTGGATTACGCAAAAAAAAAAACAGCACGTTCATATTTTCCATAACATTAAAATTATATAAATTTATTTACTATCATTTTATATAGTGTAGAAATTTATATAAAATAATTTGATATATTTTACCATAATTCGAACTCGGGAATCTCAATTCTAGTGTTACTTTTTTTTTTTGGTTTTACATGTTATTATTTTTCTTCTTATTAGAAAACATTTATTGTAGAAAAAAACCTTTGTAATTTTAATTTTTTTTTTGCTTCATATATTTCTAACAACTAGAAAAAAATCGTTGAATCTTTTTGCTTTCTTTAAATTAATGTTAATCATTAAAAAACAGCCCGTTTTAAAATCCTGCAGATAAAGACTTCGAATTTGGTATATAAGTTCTCGAGAAACACACACAGATTTAATTACTTTCTTAAGCTCAATTTTTTTATTATAATCCTTCAGTTCGTTGGCAATAATATTGCTCGATTGTAGAACTTTTTAGGTCGGTTATATAGATTGAATATCATATTGTTTAGTTGAGTAGAGGGATTCTCCTCTTTTGTTTGTTGTTTACAGAGATCTGATATATAACTCTCAACTTTCTCTTTCTCTCTCTTTCCTTTTCTATCTGTCTCTGTCTCTGTTTGTCTTCCGATTAGAGAACCCGTGTCGTCTGTTTTGCAGTGATGTGGATGACACGATAATTGCCAATTGGGGCGAAACTGTGCTCGATGGCACGCCCTGCACGCTGGGCACCAACAACATGTGCATCGATGGCATCTGCAAGGTAAGAGTTCGATTCATCATTGGCTACTTGGCCAATTGGCCATTTGGCTAACCCTTTTGCTCGACGCGATCAATTAAACAAGCGTTTCATTCAGAAAGTTGGTTGCGATTGGATCGTTGACTCGGACATGCAGGACGATCGTTGCGGTGTCTGCGGCGGTACTGGTGATCAATGCAAGCCCATAAGGGAGACCTATACCGAACCCTTCAATGTCAGCGATGGTGTCTACGTGCAGATTGTCAGCATTCCGGCACGAGCACGCCACATTGTGATCAAGGAGTTGGCCAATTCACCGCATTTTCTGGCCATTGGACGTACGCAGGGCGAGAAATTCTATTTGAATGGCGACAGTCTGATCTCCATGCCCGGCGAATTCGAAATCGCCGGCGCCGAGAGCCTCTACGATCGGCTGGACGAGCAGGAGACCATCAAAATACCTCAGCCCATACAGCATTCCATAGCGTTATATGTAAGTCAATAGTAGCGGATTTTTACCCGACCAGGCCAGGGATTTACTCAGAGGGGGTTTTTGAATAGTCTTTGAAAATTGAGAAATATCTGAATATATTTTTCATCATCTGTTTTTGCAGGCGATCGTGCGGGGCAATGAGAGCAATACGGGCATCTCCTATGAGTTCACGTTGCCCGCTTTTAAGGTGAGCGGCGGGCGGCAGCATCAGTGGCGCTTGAGCAACTGGACCGGCTGCTCCGTTAGCTGCGGCGGCGGTGTGCAGCATCGGGAGCCCATCTGTCTGGAGAACGGCAAGGGTAAGCACAATTGAAATGGTGCCAACTCGATTGAGGATTGTTTGTTATTTTTCCAATCGTATTTTGCAGTGATCGGCGATAAGCTGCCCTGTTGGACGCAGGCGAAGAACAAGCGTCCGTTGCGCCAGACACGAGCCTGTGCCGAGCAACAGTGCCCGGCGCATTGGTGGCCCGGTCCTTGGCAATTTTGTCCGGTCACCTGCCGGCAGCCGGGTGCTCCGCTGCCGCTGCGCCGTCGCTCCGTTGTCTGCCTCGATCAGCATGATGTTGTCGTCGCGGATGCCCAGTGCGGTCTGCTCACAAGGCCACCCGAGGCAGAGCCGTGCGAGGCAACGTTGGCCGAGTGCCGGCTCAAGCTGTGAGAGAGGAAGCTCCATTTACTGGACATCGATAACGGAAACTATTTATTGCTACTTATTAAAATGAAAGCTAATTTAAGGGACCAGCAAATAAAACTTAGACAGGTTTACATAAATATATATATATATATAAAGATATATATATTATTATTTAACAAGTTCGAATTATACGTGTAGTTAGATCGATAAGCAATGTTATCGATCAATAATATTAAGTCAACGATTAAAATCGAGACGGCTGCAAGTTAGTATTTAAAACCAGTGCAAGGAATTAAACAACAACAACATATATATTTATATATATATATTTAATATTTTATTTTCCATAATAATATAATATAACTGTACTCACAACAAATCTTTGAATGTTATCCTCAACATAACTGCTTGTTTTCATATGAAGCAAAGATCCATAAAATACAAGTCCTCCAAGGAATGTACAACTGTGTTATGCTCATCAGTTTTGGTTTATAATTAATCGATCTATTAGTAGTGATTAATAAATAATCGATATATTAGTAGATTGTATAGTTTGGCTTTATTGTTCTTCGCTTTTCGTTAGCACAATTTCCAGAATTCTTTGTAGAGCTACTTATAAGCTCCGCCTGATCCGACAATCTCCCAAAGATCTCTCAAAAATTAAAATACACCTCTTTAATAATCAGTATTTCAATATATTTTATTCTTGATGATTCATTTTTAGATACATATATATATATATATATATGTATATATAGTTAACAGCTAATATGTTGACAGCAAAAAAAAAACAAATAATACTAGAAAACTAATCCTATGATGAGATAGAACAAGTAATAATAATACATAGTGTATATATATTTGTGGGCTTAGGTGTAATAGATGAGCCAATGATGGGACTGGAGCTGGAACTGGGAGTAAGGATTAGTGGGTGAATCACATGTGCATTCGATTAGAAGCGCGTGTTGTCCGGCATTTTGCGAAAGTAGGCGATTTTATCCTTGGGCACACGATAACCGTGCATCCATCGGCTGCCCTTGCGCAGAGAGCCGTCGATGCCATCTTTCCACACGCCCTGCGGCAGGTACACTGCAATAAAAAATTGAGTAAACACAACAAGAATTTAATAAAAAAAAACCATTTGTTGCTTTCAAAAATCGGTTAAGTTGAGGAAAAAAAAAATTGCTTCATAAAGTGGGAAGTTTGAAAATGAGTAAAACGGGTAACAGACAGAAAAAACCATTTCCGATATTATAAAATATTTATACTCTGGATCAAGATCAACAGCCGAGTCGATATAATCATATTCCTCTTTCCGTACGTCCAAAAGAGAGACTATAAGAACTGAAAACTTAAAATTAAAAAAAAGCTTCTCTTATATCCGGCGTAGATCGAGTTTGCTGTATATTTATCAATAAACTGAATCCGTTTTTCTATTTTCGACATTACTCGACTACAGCATTCTTAATTGTTTTTTTTTATTCTTTGGTCCCTGTGCTTGCTATAAGAAATGACTTAGCCTGTTCACATTTGGGTGCACACCTGTTTAAAGGGGAATTTGCCATTAAAAAAGGAGTATTTTAAACTTCTTGAGATTACTCGACTACAGTGTTCTTACTTGTTCCAACATGAATGCATGAAACTTTTCGCATAATTTGAAACCACAATTTTTTTCTCGAAATGTAAGTTAAACTTATACCCAAATCAAGTAAGTATCCAAAGTGGGTTGTTGGGAAATATAGCGACGCATAGTAGAGCTGAGACGGATGGATCAGGAATATATATATACTTTATGGTGTCAGGCATAGGTAATAAAAAACAAAGAAAGGCGAATAGTTTCTCAACATGGTGGGTGGACTTACCTTCACGCTCCTCGCGACCCGCATCTAAAATCGGTGCCACGATGAGCTCCTCGCCGACAGAGAATTCATCGCTGACAATGAGACAGGCGGGATCATGGGGATCGAGCATCCAGAGGGGACGCACCAGGGGCAAGCCCTCGTTCATCGATGGACTTAGATATTTCTTGAGCAGCGCTATGACCACCGTCTGGCGCACCTCCTTCAGCTCGTGGGCTACGCGTGTGACCAGCTCGCTGTGATACTCATCCGGCAGATGGCTGAACTGCATCGCTGGCAGGAATGTGGCCAACTGGAGCCAGCGTATGAAGAGCTCTGCATCGGGCAGCGGTGGCTGTTCGAGTGAATAGAATGATACCATTTTGGAGAGCGGATGCTCGAGCAGATAGTCGCCACCAATGGCGCCCGGCAGCACAAATGGATAACCAATGACGCCATAGTTGAGCACAGCGGCCAGTGTATCCTTCAATCCCTCCCACGTCGCGTTCGCCGGTGGTGTGCTGAGAAATGTTGGTGGCCTGGGCACAACGCTTGCCGTTGAAACGGCCATCAGTCCGGCGCTCTCCAGGCTGCTGGTCAGCATGCGGGCGTACATGTCTGGATTGTCCAGCGGCTTGCGGCACTGATAGTAATGCGGCAGATTGTAACCGGTGCCCAGATCCAAATAGAAACCCTTCACACCATACTCATCCTTCAGACGCTGCAGTTTCTCCAGTAGCCACGGCACAGACGCATTGTTGGTGATGTCCAAAACGCCGGCGCTGGAGCTGCTCTTATAGCGGGTCAGGGCCGGAATGCTGCGCTCCGAGTAGCGCTCATAGATGAGCAGTTTCCGTTCAACGGCATCCTTAAAGTTGGCGCTATCCGTGCTAATGAACGGCTGTATGGTGAAGACGACCTTAAAGCCGCGCCGATGCAGCACATCGATGGTGTCCTTGAGCGTTGGAAAGCGTGTGCGATCCACTGTGAAATCACCAATATTCTCCTGCCAGAACTCATTGATCACAATGTGGCCGAGACCGATGGCAATCGCATTCTCTGAGTAATCACAAATGATTGTCTCGTTGAGGGCATCCCGTTGCGCCTGATGCGGCATCTGCCACACCGGCTCCTCCAGCATCGAGTGCAGCTCCCCAATATCCTGCTCGGTCAGACCATCCCACAGGCTCTGCTGTGTCATCAGCATGTGCAGGCTGCGCATATCCTCCGTCGTACAAATCCGATAATCCAGTTGGGGCAACGGCGTCAGTCGATTGACAAATGTGAAATCATCGTTGGCTGCCCGCAGACAGAACTGATTCTCTGTCCGGTTGATGCTCAGCTGGAGCGGCGTTCGCTCGCTGACCTGCATCGCAACGCCGATGGAGTTGATGAAATATCGCTTCACCCCATTGCCAAACTGATGCACCTTGCTATCGCCGCTGGCATAGGGCATAAAATCAAAGTTGGCATAGCTGAGGGACCACTCCTGACCCTTGGTAATGCCACCGCCAAACCACAGTCCGTTGTCCCGCTTCAGCTCATAGCAATCGGTTGGCAGCAGGCCGGGAGTGAGGGCCTGCCACTGCAGCGTATAGCATCGGAACACCTGTTTATCCTCGAAGTTCATGTGCAACCGAGCGATTCCATTCCACTCGATGCAGACGCTGCCATCGCTGCGCCGATGATCCTCCAGGCAGTGAAAGGGCGCCGTATCGCTGCCGAGTGTCACGCCCAAATGGCCAGAGATCACCTCCTTGTCCTCGTGGCTCAATATGCGAAAGATGCGATCCTTTGAGTTGAACTTGATCTTCTGGAAATAGCTCTTGGTCAGCACCTGATGGTGGTATGCAATATACGCATAGCCAATCTATGATAAAAGTTTAAATAATTCAAATTAAACTCGATTCCATCGAATTGCCATATTGCACAACTTGCCAGAAAGATGATGATGAAGAACATCAGGATCACAAAGATCTTGATTTTATAATCCTTCGTCTCGCGCTTCTTTTTGCGTATCAGCTGTGGAAAGGCCTGTTGAAACAGGCACCAATTATTATATGGTATATATAATTCTATATAATTATTTTTTATATTCAATTATGATCCAACTGTGAAAAGATTCCTTTATTTTTCTGTATGTTTCTTTATTTAACTAAACTATTCTCCTTCTTCTTCTTCTTCACTTTTGATCTTTCTTTATCACTTTTTGTATTACAATTTTCTTTAATCAATCTTTTGTTTAAGATTAGATTTCAGATAATAATCGGAAACTTATATTATTATCTCTATTCCTGTAGCTCCTTTTCTCTTTCTTCTGTCTTTTTTTTAATACTGTACTCATTATTTCTTTTCTTTGTAACTTCTCTTAATTTAGCATTTTCATTTCTCTTTACTTTTCTTTTTATGAGATTCTTCAGCTCTTCTGCATCTTCTTCTTAGGCTTCTTTTATATTTTTATTGGTTTCTCTGCTTCAATTTCTTAGCTTTTTCGGTCTTAATTTTTCGGCCCTTCTGTTTTCTCTCTCTCTCTCTCTCTCTCTCTCTCTCTCTTTCTCTCTCTCTTTCTCTCTCTCTCTCTCCTTCTCTCTCTCTTACCTGCATCTTCTCACGCAGCAGACTGGCCAAGGAGTTGACACTGGTGATCGATGCCTGATTGCTGGCCAGGCTGTGCGTGTCGAAATCGCTGGCCAACATCTCCTTGCTGTTGAGTCGCAGGGCGGGCAGCGGGGCAATTGAGGCGCGTCTCCGACTTCGAAAGCGATCCCTGTCAAGATAAACAAATCAAGTTTTTAGTTCGAGTGCCCCATATAAAAATAATAATTAAATGTGACTCAATATTTATGACTGACGATCGCTGATTGTGGCTGTGCCCAACTGAATTTCACTTGTCACATTCTATTTATTTTATTTATGGTTTCGACTGTAAATTATTTTTTACGCTTTAGCTAAAAAAAAACAACAACAACAACAATTCTTTTTTATGGCAAGTTTGACATGCTTTTGTCTGTGCCCTTATCTTATTGCAAACTGCCTGAACAAACTATCAATAAATCTGAAAATATTGATAATGACAATGAAATACTATTGCCAATTTGGAATTGCGTTAGTACAACAAATTAGTTATTATAGATTTACTTATGCCAAAATTGTACAAATTGTTCAAATTAGTTCTGAGCTTTTCGTTATAATAGATTTATTTATGCACTTATAACAAAATTGTGAGCACAATTTAAATAGATGCCTGAGCGCAGCACTTTTGTGTATTCTATTTTTGAATCCTTAAATCTTTAGATATTATTTAATAAAACATAGTCTTGTTTTATATATTTTTTGAACAACTCTGTATATAAAAATAAAATTGAGTGTGCATTTATTTTAAATTTGGTGTTAGGTGTTTGTTTTGCAAGCACTTTGATTAAGAGCTTGATTAGTAAAAAATTAAGAGTCGTCTTTACAGTTACTACTTATCTAACCCAAGTCAAAGTCCCGAAACATAATTCATTCATCGTGGAATTCTGTTTTATGCAAATGGGTGTGTGTTGTGAATAGGGAGTGGGAAGGGTTATAAAGGGGAATTGGGTGAATTAAGTGTTAAATTTCATGAATTTCCTTATCTGTCGCAAGTCGCGTAATTGATAAAAATTTAAAGCACTTTATGATTGTTATAATACATATTAATCTATTTATATTTATAGATGATAACTTATTAACTTTTGTGATTTCTACGGGCACGGCAATTTCCATAGCAATCGGAACTAATTAAGTAAAATACACAGCTTCAAATACATTAATACAAACATTATATGAAATACATATGGAAGCTGTAGCAATTACCTGATTCAAAATCTAATTTTATATATATA
Organism: Drosophila dives; assembly: GCA_035042365.1. NCBI lineage: Eukaryota > Metazoa > Arthropoda > Insecta > Diptera > Drosophilidae > Drosophila > Drosophila dives. Next base: position 8,785,947 of record JAWNLJ010000443.1, on the reverse strand, counting down.
GCGTTGTGGCTGGCTGAGACTTAATCGCGTTCGTCTTATCACACCTAATCGCAACTATCAACTGAGCAGCTAATGCGACTTTTTTAAGATACAAATACACAGCTACAACTACAACCGCAACTACTGTCGCATCAGCAGATTTACGAAAATGCTCCTCTCTCCTCTGTTGATTTTATATTTTATATATACATATATATATATATATAATTCACTGCAATCAACAACGTTTTCATGAGCTACAACTACAACTACAACACTCTCTTCGTTGTCGTCGTCGTCATGAATTGTGACTTTTGATTTACTTATCATAAAGTCGGGGGATTTGCTTGTGCCTTCTCCCACCTACGCCATCACACACACAGCGACGTTAATTCGCTTAAAGTGTAAAATTACACACACACAAAAACACACGATATGTTTTGCATTTGTTTGTGGAGACACAACGAAAGCTTTGCTTTTAGAGCTTTGGCACTTTCGAGAGCGCAAGTGCACCGACTGCACCGCAAAAGCTCTCTGCGTGTAACCAGCGCTTTAGTTAACATTACTTTTTGTGCTTTGATGCGTGTGGTGAGTTTATATTATAATTATTCTATACCCTGGCATTAATTATTAACTTAATTTAATTAATAAGTAACAGCTGTTAAATGCTGGGCTCAGTGCATCTTGTACTTGTTTTAAATAATTTAAGCAGTTTACATTATAAGTGAATTTAAACACATAAAATTAAAAATATGTATTTACTGGATTTAAGATCTTAGACAATAATTATTTACAAATGATAGAAAACAATATCAACTGCTATCGTAATTTTATTATGGATTTAAAAGGTAGAAAGTCTACTTTTATTGCTTATGTATAAAGATCAAATAATTTTCTGGCCAGAGATTAGTTTTCTTTCAATTTATTGATAACTCCCCTCAATCTTCGAAGATTTGATCGTATTTTTAAGAAAGTTCTTAACCCAACAGTTGTTATTGTGTGCAAATACATTTCATTAATTTATACATAACTAGATTCTCTTAAATCGACATATACAACAATATCTGAATGCCGTTTGTGATTTAATCATATTTTTTTTTTAATGCTGGATGTAGCAAATTGAATCTTTTATTTATTTTTTTCTTTTATTTAATTATCATTTGACAGCACTCACATGTTTCACATTTAATTGCAGCTTATCCCAGACACATTAATTTGGCACAAAAAAAAACCAAAGTCAATTAAAAGTTTATCAACAACAATATTTGCCAATATGAAAGAATGACTGAGAAAGGCACTTTTAACATTCCTTCACTGTTCCCTGTTCCGTTCCCCATTCACCCATAAACCACAATTAAATGTGCTGACTGGCAAATGACGTGTTTTTAATGTATTAAATCAATTGATCCAAATTAGTTAACTTAATTGCAGGCAGACCTTTGACCTGGCATGCTGCTAACAATGATCACGTGAGTTAATTAATGGTTGCCAGACATTTACAGTTATTTACAGTTATTCACAGTGGACTCAATACGAACTCTGTGCAAGGCTCAGATTTATTTTGGCGTCATACTAAAAGTTTTTCGATTGCGAATTTCTAAAAATACTTATTCTCTGATATCCAGCATTTTCTGACTAAAACTGCTGGTAGGTATTTTAAAAATAAAAATGTGGATTCATATGAACTCTTTGACTTAAATATATATACTGGGCTCCACATATATGCATTACTTAATCCACTTTAAATTTGTCTTTATTTCTTATTATTTACACAAAGAAAACAAAGAATATTTTCACTTTATAGCTTAGCTTCTGAAAGCGTTCAGCTTTTTGACACTGATATGCGAAATGATATTGAAAAAACTAATGTATCGAGATGATAAAAATAGAGAATGCAAAAACTAGTGCAAATATTTATGGAAATTTATTGGAAATGCACAACTTACTTATGGACGGGTTTCTTGGTGTTTCCAAACTCATCGCTGCTGCTGTCATCGTCCTCCTGCTTGGGACTGGGATCATTTGGATCACTGGGCGTCACCACAATCGTTGTGGGTGTGTCCACACTGGAGGCGGAGGCAATAAACTGTAAATATATAATGTTATTTGTAAAGATAATTTTTTGATTTGTTTAGAACAGGTACAATGCGGCGTATGCGCAATATTTAATATATGCTTTGCACTTTGCGATGCGTGTTTTGTGTATTTTTAGAAAAGCTGTGTTTCGATTCCTGTCAACTGTAACTGGTTTTGGGCAGACCCTTAACCAGTATTGATCAGTTCAAGCCACATCATCTGCGATCCACCCGGAGCTCACACTCCAACTCCAACTCGCATTTAGTACCTGCCTTGGCCTCAGTTAGCTGTTGTGTTTCGTCCTTATGTGCTTCCTGCTGCACGTTACTCGATGTGGAGCTCATTGTCAGGAGCTGTGCCAGACAATTGCCGCCAAGTGTCGAATGCTAACAGATCTGAGATCTGAATCCCAGAACTCGGTGCTCGACTGCTAACTTTGTCGGCCGCTTGATAATTGCTCGTATATTGTATTAAGAATGACGACGGCTTTGCTTCAAACCACAATCTGTGTGTGTGTGTGTGTGGAGTGTGTTCTCTCAAGCTTTGTGTGTGTGTTTGTCTGTGCTTGTTTAATCGCTCGTCGCGCTTCACTGCGATCAGAAGTAGTCGGCTCTGAGTGATTAATTACGGCGCTTCGGCTTCGCATTTCTCACAATTTCATTGAGACTTTTGCGATGTCGCTCGTTCAAATATATATATATATATATATATATATATATACATATTTATAAGCAAGTCGAGAGTGGCTCAATAAGTATAATAGTTAGATAAAAGAGGCTGACTCAATGTTAATTAGTGTTCAACCTTAAGCTCAAAATAATCCTTATACAGTTCAAAACAACAATTCATTCCACAAATCAAATTACGGAAAAATTACAAAATTTTAATGAAAATCGAAAATGTTAAAGAGGAGATTAAAAGTGAGGAGTTGGGAGTATGAAAATAGAATATGTATTATTCATTGTGAAAAAGCGAACTCAATCTAATCATTTATAAAATACATATTTTTTAGTTGAGTCAATTATGTATTATTATTAATTATGTATAAGTAAATTTGGTTGATTATTTCAGTTTTATCATCATATATGTATATATGTATACATTCCTGTGGATAGCATCCATTTAAAATTTAATCGCATTTTATAACCACATAACGTTTCAAACGTAATTTAAAAGAATATAAATTAAAAATACTTTTCATTAGCTTTACTAAACATAATTTAAGAGCGATTTTAATTATACCAAACTCCAATAAATTTTGTTTAGTTTGTAGACAAAATATTTGATTTATGATAGTTGATATATTGTCGATACTTATTGAAAAACTCTCGCAGCGAGTAAAAAGGCATATGTCGACTTTGATTTTGTTATGTGCCGGAAAATTGCTATTAACTGAGATCCATAAATTATTCAGTTCAGTGTGCTCTATCCTAATTATGACCGACAAGTTTGCCATTTAATCTTAACTAGCTCTCATAAATTATGGTCTTTCGCCCTCATTGATGGAGTCCCGATATGTTGTTAACATATAAATCAAAATGCCAGCTTGCATCTAATTGATTTTTTTTGTCCATTTCTATAATACTTTTCGACATAGCTCGCACTATTTTTATGAGCCTAGACTTATGAAATATGATTTTACCGATCCAGCAAATACGGGTCAGACTTAAGAAAATCAGTATTTTCATAAATATAATCAGCTTTTCATATATCTAATGCAGCTTGCATCATACAAACTTAAAGAAATTTTTACATACTTTTAGGCTGAATTAATTTAGGAAAAAGTGTTGAAGTTGCACAGTTTTTAATAACTAGCGTTTCCAGTTATATATTTATCAATAAAAAGGAAGAAATTTAACTAAGCTATATTTCCAACAAATGTCCAATAATTTATTATTAAATTATATTTGTTGCCGTTATTTTAAGTGAAAGTTTTATAACATTTCAATAGATTGATCGATATTATAAATATTACATAAAAAATACATAAGAAATGTGTTATGTGAAAAACTATTAATTATTACAATATAATTAAAAATATTTTTTATGATAATTTCAAATTAAAATTTTTAAACAAATAAAATCTACATTTGCTCAATGGATGCAGCTGCCGACTGACTATTTGCAATTCACATTAATTATATTTAAAGTGTAAACACAGACAATAAAACTGAAAAGGCAGACAAACTCAGATGACAAAGCTGAGAATAAAAATAATCAAATTAGAATAGCTCGGAGGCGTTACTGATGTCACTGATCAAATGCTAAATATATTTAATGAGGTTAGTTTTCAGTTTTTTTTTTTTAATGGATGCGATATGGGCTGAAAACGCTTTTGAGTTGAATAGAATTTTAACTGGCTGTTTTGTCAAATATTTGTTAGATTTCAAGTAATATTATAACTGAAATTTAACAAGCGGATAATTAGCTCAGCACACACTTACACACACACACTCACACACACAGATAGCTGCTCGACTAATGAGCATTTTATTGTTATTTATATGGTATTTATATTTTGAATTCATTAAAAATGGGTAAAAAGGGTAGAATGGTTTTGAGCAAATGTATGGAACTGTCCGAAGAAAGCATCTCCTACTCCATAAAGTATATATGTTCTTGAGCAGGATCGAAAGGCGAATTATTTATTTATTTAGCCATGTCCCTTCCTGCTTTCGTTTCTCGAATATCGATTAATTTAGATTTCCGATAGCAATAAATTCCACAATTTTAAAAGCAAATTCTTCTACAACACACATCAAATTTATATGCATAATATAGATAATCTGCTCTGATTCTATCAATATCCAATAAGAAACATCACAAGTTATGGTCAAAAATATTTTCACATATTGATCTCATTTTTATCAGCAGCCGCAAGCGTTTTCTGTATGCATAAATATGCAAGTGCATGCGGGAGAAAGAGATGGCATGAAAATCGATGCGAGCTTTTGCGTGTATTCCGCAGATACCCGTTATGTAAGATTGCATGTATGTATGTATGTCTGTAGGGATGTATGCCTTTATGTATGCCTATATGTATGTCTATATGCATGCATGTATGTATGTCTGTATGCATGCATGTATGTATGTATATGCACGTGTTTCTAGCCAGCCAATTAGGGATCAGTTCGTGCTTGCGAATAAAAATTTGCGCTGTACTTGATTTTCCTAACTCTTCAATGAATGTGCTTACAAAACTTTTTAAAAATATTAGGACATTTTTAATAACTGAGTTCAGGGTATATCGTAGTCGATATCAATCGACTGCAGCATTCTTACTTGTTATTATTATTTTTTTTTGATTGCAAAACTCGTTCCCGTTTAACAAAATTCGAGAATTTAAATGATACCCTTGCCACCCCCTCACATTCACATTTTTTGCTACTTACGCTCTCCTCGTGCAGCGCCTCCTGCGCCTGCATCTGATGCCGCATGCGCAGCGCCTCTAAATCCAACGAATTGATGCCCATCGGTAGCGATATGGAATTGCGTCTCAGGCCGGGGCCAAAGTGCTCCCGATCACGTTCTCTTTCTCTATCTTGTTGTGACATCGCCGTGTCTGAGTTGAGAGACGAAATGTCCAGCTCATCGGGCAGCTCTTTAACCACAAACAGATGTGGCAGCTCTACATTGCGACGCTGTCCCAGCGATGGCTTCCGCTGGCCTACAGACGTCAGCAGCTGCACCTGCTGCAGATCCTGATCGTCGTCCTGGTCCTGATCCAAGACGTCATCCGCATAGGGCAACGCCTGCGCGTGCCCATTGAGCGCCTGTGCAGCTAACAGCGGCGCCGGCGCCGACGTCGGCAACAGCTGTGGCATACTCTCGCCTGAAGCGGGACTTGGATTGGATTGGTTTGCCTTGGTTTGATATTGGTTTGACTTGTTAACACACAGACAACTTGTGGTTACGTGCGCTCGCGATCGCGTCCAGGTTGCGACTCGCTGGGCAAAGTGAGAAACCAAATGCCGCCCCTAAAAAACCAAACACAAAAACCAACAACAAATAAAAACCGTCAACAGCTCAGCTCAGCCGAGCAGCAGCGGCAGCGGCAGCTGGGTGAAGGCAGCGTCGCTGAGGTGTAGGATGTGCGAAGGGGGGAGTGGGCAGGGTGGGGTTATGGGCCAAAAAGTCGCGTTGATTGTGGCTCAGCATATTTGCCTTTAATCATGGGCTGTGTTGTGTCTGTGTGTGTGTCTGTGTGTGTTTGTGTGTGGTTATCATTATCATTATTCCATTCGCTGCTGCCGGCCCCGATTATCGGCGATTTTTACAGTGATTACGCATACGAATCGTTGTACGCATCACTTTTAACTGGGCCGCCGTGTGGCGGCTCTTAACAATCTGTTTTATTTTATTTGCCAATGCTTATTGAAAGAGCTAATTAAATTTGTTGTTTGGAACAGAAATAGTAACAGCAACGCTTTTGCCTTTAAATCGTCTTTGGCATTTTGCACACCTAATTATAAAAACATTATCTCAATTGCACTCTGCCATTATCTCGCTGGGCCCCTCGCTCGATTTGCGTCGGGGGCTTAGCCTGCTATCAGCAGCCATAAAGCGTTTAATCAACTTCTAGTAAATCGCACCAATTGATCAAACAAACTGGAAACAGTCGTCAAACGTTTTTAAACTTTACACCCTTTAATCAACATCCCGTTTCTTAACGAACATTACGAAATTCGAGTCTTCTTTTTGTGATAATTAAATGTATATTTGTCATACAACTTTATTTGTCTCATCTGGTTTCGAGTTTCTCTACGCCACATCTAAAAAAAAAAAAATGTGTCTGTGGCCGACGTGGAAATACCCTGTAAAAATAAAATAGCAAATGAACCGAGTCATTTTTATTTCTATAAAAACTGCTGCCGCATTTTTATAATCTGATGAAAATCATAATATATTATCGACTGAGAGATAAGTGCTTGTCAGCCGGGGCAGACATAAATTTGTCAAAGCTGAACCGATTTTCAAAAAAAAATTCTACTTCTGATAATGGTTTGACTTATAGATTTATACTGCTTTCGAGTTTTGCGCACTTTGTTTATAGTATTCCATATCCAATACACTGAATTTCTTATGAAAAATGAGCATGTGCTGCCCATGAGCTGCCCCTGTACCATCTTCCCCCCTACAGCCAATTAATGTAGTCGATAAGTTGATTAGCGTAATAAAACTAATTTGCAATATGAACTGGAAATTAAATTGATTTATGTTGAGATTGGTAGGTCTAGGGTCTGTCACGAAGTATTTGTATTTTGGAGATCAGCGCGTGACTTGAAAATGCACGATTAACATAAAGATTATTTTTAGAACTCTCTCCTTATCTCACTCTGTTCCTCTATCTCTATCTCTGAAAATGATATTCGATTCATGTGTAAAATATATAATTGACAACTAGTTGTCAATATTAAATAATGATAATGGCATTTAATTTGGCTTAGCTAATTTTATTTATGCAGTTGCTGAGGGCAGTTCGAAGTTATGCATACAATGAATGCAAAGCAGGCCAACAAAACGTTAACAAACATCGGGCAGAGAGAGAGGAGAGGAGGGGTCAACAACGCACAAGTTGAACAAAGCTGATAGATAAAAACATCAATTGAAAATTAATTAGGTTGTGCAATAAAACGTTTACGAATATGGCACAAGGAAAAGCATTAAAAACTTTCAAATAAAACAGCATTTTACACATTTTATTATATCTTTTTTTAAGGGGAAAAATGCAATTTTTATTTTCAATAAATTGGTAATTTTCTTTCCTTTCATTTTTAGTTGCTTTATATTTGTATTTTGTTTCATTCGCTTTGATTTGTTGTTCGTTTTGCTTTAGTTGTCGATTTACTTTACAGTTGAGTCGCGTGCACTGTGTCCACTGTCTGAACAGTACAGTAGTCACTCTCTATATGGAACGCACACAAGTTGTTGCTTGCGATTCTTTGTTGCTGTTTGTTAAACTTCTATTTTTTTATTGAATTAGGCGCATATTTTTAAATTTGTAATTTATTTTATGGTTTTGATTTATGTATATTTCTAATTTAATTTTTGATGTTTTCATTACGTTTTCTGAGGAATGTCTTTTTTTGTTTGATTTATTTTCATTATAATATTAATTTTTCATGAATTTTGCTTTGCATTTTTTTTAATTATAAGAAATAATTTTATGCCTATTTTATTTTTGTTACTGTTGCTGTTTGCTGAAGTTGTTTACTTTTTAGACAGTACAAATATTATTACAAATGATTTTCTTATTAGTTAAATATGTTAACATTTTTTTACTTATTTTTTGTTCATTGCAGTTGCTACACACAGAAAGAAAACAGTCAAAACAAAACAATTAAAATGTGTAGAATTTTAGAAGGCAGAGCAGTTTTACATAATTTTTTCTTCTTTTTTTTCATTTCATTTTTCTCATTTATGGAGTAGATAATAATATAATAAACATATACATATAATATTTATGGAATACATTTAGTGAGATATACAAACTAAAAACGTGAAACGTTTGCTACAGTAAATGGCCAAAGAGCAATGCGTCTACAAGAGTGCTAACGGTTTTTTCATTATTTCTTTTTTTACTTTCTTTTCATTTTTCTTTTTTCTTTTTTTTTTCTTTTTTTTTTGTTTTTTGTTTTTAGTCTACACAGCTGCAGTGACGCTTTGCTAGAGTATCCGTGAGATACGCAAATAGATTGAGTGACATTTTTTGTTGGTTGTGGTTTTGAGACACTGTTCATATTCAAATATGACAATATACAGCGCTATATTAAGTTACATACATATTGAATAAATATATAATTATGACAATACAATAGGAGAAAAAAAAAATACATACATAATAATAATCATATTGGTAATAATAATAATTGTGTAAATTGTAAATATCACAAGCAGACGTCACTTGCATCGTTGATAAATGTAAATATGTATATATATTTATATGTATATGCATGTGAGTGTGTATGTGTGTATAAATATGTTTATGCGTGTGTGTGTGTGGGTGTTGTACTGCTTAATAAAGTGTTGTTGCTTCTGCTTTTCATACAATTTTGCATGTAATGTGTGTGTGTGTGTGTGTCTGTTGTGGGGCTGTATGTGTGTGTTAAGTTTCCACTAAGATCGACATTCAAAAAACTTCGTTTTTTTTACTTAAACCTAAACTATTGCTCTATTTTGCGAATTGTATAGTTTCAAAATAATAATTATAATAAAAAAAAAATGTTTAGATCTTTTACACACCCAACACCAACACACACAAACCTCTTGTTGCTCTTGTGTATTCGCACTTTCGATTCCATAACTAGTTGTAAACAGCTCTTAAGTGTAACTAACATGTTTCCGATTAGAAAAATTATTATAATGAGTACATATTTTCAACATGGTTTTCCTTACATTGCATTGATTTTTTTTGTGTAATGCCTTATCGAGTGCACTGCTTTATATACCAAATGATGTCTTCAGACAATTGAAATGTATATGCTTTGTATATATATACTCCCATTTATTGTTTACACATACATATATAAAGTACTATTTCACACACATTTATATTAAGTTAAAATTGACTTTTTACATTATTAGCAGCTTTGTTGTGTATTTTCTATTATTGTAATTTCTACTACAGATGTACGTATGAACAAAAAAAAAATATATACATATTTATATATGTATATATATATATATAGTAATCATTTATATGCATATGTATATGTGTGTATATATGTGTTATATACACGCCATTATTTATAATCAAATTTGTTTTTGTTTCATATTTTTTTTGTTGTTCTTTTTAAATATTTTTAATGAGAATCGTCATTTTTACTTTGTCGTATATATATATATATATATACTTGCTTAATTGGTGCGCTGCTTTATTTTTTTTTTTTTTAGGTGATTGTTATTTTATGTTCATGTAGCCTATAAATTTGAAACATTTTGTTGCTGCTGTTAACGTTATTTCTTTGCTTGTTTTTTATTTTTTGTTTGTATTGGTGTTGAACCCATTGCCTGTCCCTATATATATATATGTATATATATATATATATATATATATATGTATATTATATAATCAATCGCATCATTTACAAATATCATAATTATTATATTTTACAATATACATAAGATATAGCACTTAAATTATAAAATGTATTTTGGGATCTGGGAATTGTTTATGATGTGACTTTATCTAGGTGGCAATTGGGTGTTTTCATTTTTGCTTAAATTAATGCCGAAAACTGTTACAGAAGCGAAAACGTATTGTTGCCCGCACAACAAAAACACAACACACAAGTTATGTACGTGGATAGGTAGATAAATAACACAGAAAATTTTGGATAAACAATAATTCAAAACTGAAAGTTTGCGTGTGTGTTTTCGACTATATTGGCTCGTTTCCTGTGATGTTGTTCAGATGATTATATATATATATATATATATATATATATATATATAAATATGTATATATAAAGCGAATAATAAGCCTGTTGCAAGAATGCATCTTAATCACCGCTGTCTTCCCATTTGCGCTCCTCCATTATCCGATCAAAGCAGTCCGCAAGAAATGCGTGCTAAAAACAAAAGGCAAAACAATATTAATTAAATCATTCCAACAGTCGGGTATAAGTTATATGAATATATATATATGTGAATATATATAGTTAATTACATATGGCGTGTAGACTTTGACCCAACGTGCTGGCTTATCTGGACGATTATATTGAAAGCAAAATGACATGGACTCCTCATCGCTTTCGGAGTGCGTAATGCTATCCCATGTTAGCTCGACCATTTGCGCCTCCAGCGAACCATCCTCGCGACAGGCGTGCAAACGAAAGCTCTTCATTCCTGCACAATATCCAAAGAGATTAAAGATTAGATAACCGATTGCAATGTGTGTAGAAAGAGCGAGAAAGAGAAACTCACCCACGGCGGGCACAACATGACCATCCTTGCGACTATCACAGGAGCAGTGTGGAAAGACAACATCACCGTAGCCGGGTAGCGTGCGTGCCAGTGCCAAATAGTCATTGGCCTTTTTGGCATCCTGCAACGCCTTCAGTTCATAGAGTCGGCCATCGGCACGTATGTTGCCGCGATTAACCTCATCGACGGCCTGATAGAAGATGAAGCGTGACGCCTGCTCGCCATCGGGCAACGTCGGCTCCTTGTTCACGGAGAAGAGCCAGCGTCGCACGCAGAGGCATGTCGAGGAGGCGGTACTATAATTTTGCACATACAACTGATGGGGTATCTCGTGCGGCTGCAGTTTACGCTCAAAATTATATTCGACTATTTCGAACAGATAGAAATATTGTTGCGTATAGGCTGTGAGATTGGCCCGCTGACCGAGTATCTCCCAGACGACCTGAGCATTGGCTGATTTCTTAACCGATACGCTGGTCACCTCATGGTCGGGCAGCATCACCTTAATGTCTACCGGCGATGCGGATATATCATCTTCGGTATCGGTTAGAAAATCCTGCACCGCATCACTCTCAGCGATGACGCGCACAGCGCACACCTTCTCCAGATACTGTTCCAGGCCACGTCGACGTGTGTCCAACTGCTGTTCACTCAGCTGAAATGGCCACTTGCCAGGCAGTTTGGGAAAATTGAAGCCGCTAAACTCCTTGCGCAGCGAGGAATGCAAATTGGCGAATTCTCGATATCGCCGCGAGCACAGCTGCCGCCCGGCCATGTGGATGTTGAAGACAATATAGCGTTCCCCATTCCGATTGATAATGGTGTAGTCAGGTATGCTGGCCAAGCGAAAAAGGATGATTAGTTTATTGAAATGGGTGCATTTGTAGTGTTTTTGTCAACTTACCTGATGGGCAAGGAGCGCTTGTCGGAGTAGTCAATGTAGGAGTAACCGCTTTGATCCTCCTGCGGCTCCAGTCTATCGGCCTCCTGCTGTGTCACAGATATCACCGTCAGGGTCAAGCAATCCCCACCAGATTTGATGAGATCCACCACCTGCTTGTGTGTGGCACCCTCCACGCTGACGCCATTGCTGCACAAATGAAAATGTGTAAAAACAATAATTATTAAGACAATAATTTATGTGGCTACGACGCACCGCAAGCAACGACGTTCCATGGAGCTGAGATGGGCAAAGCGCACACCATGAAAGGGCAGCATTACGGAAGATCAAGAGTAAAGGAGGGAGACCAGTGGAGCAGTTGTCACTGCGATTGTCCAGCTCCCAATGAGAAGCAGCTCTTCGTACGCTGCGCAATTTAACACAGAAACAATGTGCTGGCTTGGACAGAGAGTGGAAGCGAGTAAGAAGGGGGATTAAACGCTTGAATCACCTTGTGGCACTTGTGGTACTCCGCTGATAAGCCCAGCAAGCAGGCCAGTAGTCAATCTCAGACAAACGATTCGGGTCAAGTCGAATTTGTTTATGATAAACTCAATTCAATTATTGTATTTGTTGTTGTTCAATAATCAATATTAATTAGGGGCATCGCAGCTACTCAAAAGGCAACTAAATTTACAGTTTTTTTTGTGTTAACTGAAATCGATGCTTATCAATTTTGGATTTCGCTTGAAGATCATCTTACCAACAAATTGATTTTAAATATTTAAATTTTCTTTTGGTTTTAATGCTATTTTGTTGCTCTGTTTTGGTTTCAGCAAATTGATTGATTGATTGATTATTGCTGCTGCTGCTGCTTTCGTTGTTGGCTTCCTGGCAACCTTTGGGCCAACAATGGACGCTTCGAGGTCTTCTTAGGCATTGTCATTGCTGATTTTGCTGTAAGACTTACTCTATCTGTGTGCGTGCGTGTGTGTGTATTTGTGTGTTTCTGTGTTGGTCTTTCCGATTTGACTTTTGCCACCGCAGCACAAATAAATAAATCCCAGCTATCGCTTCTTGTCGTGTCGCTGATGACGCATAGGGACAACAACAGCAACAACAGAAACAACAACAGAAACAACAACAACAAAAGCAACAACAACAAAAACAGGCAATAACAAACCAAATAATATGACTCACAAATTGCAGCATGGGTAATATGCATATTTAACGTATGTGCATAATAAATATATGAGAATAATGAATACTCTTCAATTGGGCCTAGTGAATAAAAGTTAGCTCAAGTTAAGAAAATATAGCAAAGAAAGAGCAATAAATTTATTGTTTGTAGTTGCTATCAAAACTATAAATCAATTTGAAAAGCAACATATTGTGCAGTTTTCGGCACTGTTTAAAAACCAAGCCTAAAACCAACAGCTAAACACAGCATAATTTTTTATTTATACAGTAAGTAAACCCTTTTCGAGGCAAACAGAACAAAGTCCAAGAGCCAAGTTCTAAGCTGAGATTTAAAGCCAAGTCAAGTCAAATCAAGTCGAGTCGAGTTGACGTTGACAGCAAACCAGTTTCAGCTGCTGAATGCCAAAAGAGAAGAGAAGCAAGAATTGTGCTGCATTTGGCCATTTCCAATAGTTAGCAACTGTGAGCAGAAAACAAATATCTATATATATATATTCCTGATCAGCAACAACAGCCAAAATGATTTGATGAAGAGGTGGTAGCAGCCAGGCATTTAAAGCATGGAATTTAAGTTCTCGTTTATCAGACACACACAAATCAAGTATATTTTATTTTATCGAAACTTACTACCAGTCCACGTATACCGATACATATCGATTGTCGATAACAATAAAATAGAATTGTTAAGGACGCAACTATTCATTGTTTCATTTATTATATTCCCTGACAAATTATTGATCAACTATCAAAATTTAATTAAGCTCGAATAATTAATTATTCTTGAATATTGATTCTTACATAATTATGTAATAATAATTAAAGTTTGTACAATCGAAGTTTGGCAATACAACTAAAAGAATATTTGCAACTATTTTGAATTCATAATTTTTACAGCTATTATTAAGAAGTTGGTTAAGTAAAAACTGAAACTTATTAAAACTGAACATAAAATGATTTAAAATAAAGTAAAATATATTGCAATTGATTGTTTTTGCAGAGTATTCTCAATTGTTCATTTTTGTTTTTTATTGCTTATAGTTTATTCATGACTAGTTCACTTGCATGGGAGTCCCCTCCCCCATTTTGGACATACCCACCAACCCGCATTTGTCTGAAAATACACGCATTTATTATTAATAACAAACTTAACGTAACAACTTAAACAAATCGATAAAGCCAAGCAAAATATCACAAGTGTAAGCTGGGAAATACCCTAATAAATAATTTTTTCTGGTTATGATGAAAGACATCTACACAATCGAACTGGCCACAGTTTCCAGGTTTCGGTCAGGCCGAACGATTTAGACAAGTAATATCCAATATATAATATTATATATATATTATTATATTGCCGAGGAATACTAAAAGCACATCATATCGGATTGTGACTTTTTAGCCCGAAGAAAAGGTTGAAGAAACTCTCAACAGCTTGAATTCGTGCAAGAATTAGGATTGAAAGATAAAAATGTTATCGGTTATCGGATAAATAAACGTAGAATGTTATCGACCAAAGTGATTTGTGTTTGGTATATGAAAAACTATATTTTAAATTAGATCATCATATATACATATATATACTTTGTGGAATCGGAGTTGCTTCTTTATTTGATACAGCCTTTTATTTTATTTGATATCAGTTGAAGTTATTTACGTAAGATAAAAACACCCAACTTAGTTACTAACAAAGCAAATTCAAACCATTTAGTACAACAAAATAGAAAAATAAATAACACTGGAAGCACACACTCAACCACCCACACACACGCACACCCACACACATACGCAACATCAAACACATTACGATTAATCTGGGAGAATAAAAGAAATTGAGGGTAAAAGTAATGTCAATCAAATTGATATACTTTAACAATGGGGCAAACAAATTATCCACTCATTGGGCGTGATTATTATTTATGTATAAGAATGTGTGTGCAGCTGTGTGTGTGTGTGTAGATACACGCACATTTGACATTGAATCAAATATGCATAGTGAAGAATATTGTGAAAATTCCATAATATAGAAAACACAAATTATCGAAAAACGATTTAGAAACAAGGCCAGTTTAATTATTTATAAAATTGCTTCAACAATATTTATACGAAGCGAAAAAGAACATTTTGTGATCAAATCATTTTTGTGTTGGCTTTCTTTCTTTGTAGCATTTTGATTATGGTTTTTAAAAGTGACGTTGACCACCTGCGGCAATGAGGCTTTCATCAGAAAACACATTGTTGGCATTTAATTTGATGGGTTTGTGGGAAAATGCAATGTTGCGGTAAATGTTGCACATTCATTGTATCTGTTGTTGGCGTAGTACTCCTGAACCTAACCCCACAAATGCTGTAGACCAGAAATCCAAACTGAAAACCTCAAAGCCACATCTGTAAGCGTGCTGTGCGTGCATTGGATGAGGGTTGCTTCCAAACTAATCCACAGCCTTTGCCAGTCCCTGTTCCAGTCCCATTCCCTGTCCCAGTCCCTCTCACTTTCCGCGTCACAGTCCAACACAGCCCAACAATCCAGTGACGCAAATCTATTGATTATTCTGGACGCATATGCCACAAAACAACTAGAATAATAATTTTAGCATGGAACAAACAACAAGAGTAAAATCAACAAACAAAATTTGTGGCAGCATAAAAAAATGTTGAAACACGCCTAACAAGAGTTTCATCGATGTGCAAATACCCTTTTTGGCTTTGTTAATAGATGCATGCAAAAATAATTGATTCAATATAAATATATATAAAAATACACGTGTAAAAAAGATGGTAGAAAGGGTCGACAGGGATCAAGCAGAGTTGCCAGACTTTGCAAAGCAATAAATTGTTAAATAAACAATCAGCAGTTGAACATAAATTTGTACTTTTACTTCCCACAAACCCGAAACTACAATCAATTCATTATTTACATTTAAGTCTTTTTTAATTATTGTCTGTATAAGGTAAACAGAAACTTAATTGTCTCGGAAACATGCTTCCCTTTGCCGGTTAGAAACGTTTACATAACTTAAATATAATTTAACCCCATTTAAAATGTTTAATAAACAATATCAAAATTCTCAAAATGGACATAATCCATCATCACTACATGCATAGCCCCATATAACTTGGCTAATTCATTTTCAATTAAATCATGCATAAATAGAAAAGCAAAATAATTTTGCATAATTCTGCTAGTGTTGCCACCTTGTGTAGAATTAAAATATATATTAATTATTGGATTTCCAACGTACAAAAACACTTGTATCCAATTATTGAATCAATTTAGAGGCTTTCTTGTTAACGGCATTGCTGGCAAACTGTGCTGCAAAATGTTGCTAACCTAATTAGAATAACATACACAAAACAATGCCTTCAACTTCACTTGGCCCGATTTGTGGATTTGTTTGTTTATTGAATTACGAATTGTTCGAAAGCAAATCCAAATTGAATTCAACTTGGCTCAATTGATCAACTTTCAGTTTGAACATTTCTATTTATTTTTCTGGCAATTTGTGTTCAAAGTTTGCAGCACAATTTGCATGCAATTGGCTAACAAAACTAAGAAGAATTCAATGCTGGACTGCATCACAAAACAATTAGGCAACTTTTATACAAAACCTAAAAAAAAAAAATAAAAAAAATACTTTTACAAAAATGAAAGAAAACTGCAAATAAATTTGAGTATTTAACGTTCTTCTTTTGCTGGTGTTGCCGTTGATTCTTTTGTTGTTGTCTGACATTGTTGTCGTAAATGTTTTAACGAGCGAACAAGAAATAAAAATAGTTCATAATCCTCATTGATTGCATTGCAAACACCCCTCGACCCCTTTCGGCACAAACACTATACACATACCCCCCCCCAAAAAACAACAATGCAATGAAATAAGTGGCAAGTGCAACAGCAGCAGCAACAATGAAAGCAATGTGCAAGGCAATAAGCGGCAGCAGAAGAAGCAAGAAAAAAACACAAACACACAAACACACACACACACACACACACAAGCACAAACACAACAACAACATATTTATTCATTTTATGTCTTTCGTCAAATATCCAAAAAATGCTAAATTTTCTCAATAAAACCAACATTTTATTATTTTTCATTGTTTGTTTATATATATAATTTGCCAATTTTTGCATACTTTCTTGAGTTTATCATTAAAGCAAATATTCGTATTTAATATTGGAATTTTACGGCTTAATTATAGTATGTGATTATTAATAAATATATGTGGGAGGTTCATATGCATAAATTTGTGTATTTAATCGTTTTGTTTTAAAAATCTTACGGAATATTCCTGGCATATTGCAATTTATTGATTTTTATGCTACCGTTTTAATAATTTGGTTAATTGGACTTATTGGATTTAACGAAGAGAATTAACCTGCTTTACATACCGATTCTGTTTAAATGCGAAAACCCATGCAATTTAATATGAATTTTAAAACATTTTTTTTAAATTCATTTCGCAAAAAGTTATAGTTAAATACATAAATACATAAAAGTCGCTGAATAGTCGAATTTTACCTGTCTTATTTAGAAGTATTTACCTATATTTTTCAAGTATATATATATAGAAATGTTATAGTAAACATTGATAGCATAGATTATCATTATCATTAATTGCATTTGACAAGTGAAATTCGTCATCGATATGAACAAGTTTTACACTGTTCAAAATTACTCAAATTTATCATATGTTTGTTTATCTTAAAAAATTTTATATTCATTTAGTGGTTTTCTGAATAAAATTGTATTGTGTTTATGTTTTTAGAATAAATGCATTTATCATAATATTACAGTAAAACTAATTACGATCAAATGTTAAAAACAAAACAAATAAATCTGAAGTATATATACATATATATAATTGACCTATAAGGATACTCTGCTTTAGCCAGTACATCCAAAGCTGTCATAAAAATGTCTTTGTATTTTTTTAAATCAAAGAATAATATCTCAATTAATCTCTGATTAAGGTTTATTAATATAATAAATGACTAAAAAGTAGTAAAAGAATCTAGACAGCTTGAGGTAGATTATCTGATCTTTTTCTGTATATATATATACCATATCATATATATATATATATATATATATATATATATAACACACCGATTGCTGCAAATGCATATTAGAAATCAGAAACCAGCGCAAAACAATGGAACAATGGAGCTGAGTAGCTAAGTAGCTAGCCCACTTGAGGCCCAGGTGCCAATCTAATCTTGAAACGCATCAAAACGAGTCCAAGCAAAACGCAAACTGACCAAAGTCAGTTTATTGCCATTCAGCGAGCAGCAAAGATGAAGAAATTGAGGCGACTGCTGCTGTTTGTGGTGCTGGTGCTGCAGTTGCTCCACACGAGCAGTGGCCTGGAATGCTATGCCTGCGATTCGGCCGAGGATGCCGAATGCGCCACACGACCCGGCCAGCAGCTGGAGGTGGAGGAGTGCATCAAGCCAAATGATGAATGCGTCATCTCGATAACAGTCGGTTTGACGCGACGCGGCTGCCTCCATCGCCTATATCCCAACGGATACTGCGGGGAGCCCTGTTATCGTTGCAACACAAGTCTGTGCAACCGCATCGTGTATCCGTTGGATCGATTGCGCTGCTATCAGTGCACCGGTGGCGCCTGCATCGATGTCAGCGAGCGGCCGCAACTTCTGTTGCCGTGTCCCGTTTACCATGCCACCGATCGCTGCTACACAAACATTCTGCATTTGAGTAATACGCAGCGGGGCTGCGAACACACCAATCTGCCCGTTGGCTGTCCGCACGTGTGCCTCAAGTGCAACTATAACGGTTGCAATGCGGAGCGCACAGTCACCGAGACGCACTGCCTCCAGTGCACCCACACTAGACTCTCGCCCAATGCGCAATGCCAGCGCGAGCAACAGCCGCAATCTGCGAATAAATGTGCTCTGAGCAATGCGACTGTGACGCAGTGCGTCAACAAAGTGATGCTGGGCCATCTCGAGCGCTGCTACACGCATCGCAATACTCAAACGGAAGTGCTGCAGCGAGGCTGCTCCACAACCATGGGCTTCTTTCCCACCGGCGAGCTGTACCAATGCTATGGCGACAATTGTAATGCCCAGTGCCAAGATATTCAATGTGCCACCTGCAACTCCACCAGCAATCCCAATTGCCGTTCCGGCCAAGCACTGAGGACCGAACCATGTGCCCCGGACACCAACGCCTGCTATTCCTGCGAGCAAGGTTAGGGTGAGTCAGTCAATTCTGCGCATCAATCCCAACTATCGCCGAAGGCAACAAGATACGTGGTTAAAATACAGAATAATTTGGTTTTTTTTTTAAATTTTAGATTACTTTGCTTAATATTCCTAAAAAAAAATGTTGCATAATTTCTTTGCTAATTTTTGTAAAAGTCATAAAATATCATAAATTAATTTTTCGATAAGCTTGTTTAATAACTATCGATAACGATATGCAAAACGTTAAACTTTAATAAAATGATTAAAATTTGCATATTTATTGGCATTTTTCAAATTAAAACATATTTTATGGCAAAAGGACGAGAAATTTACTTTTGTCATATTATAAATTTTTAAGTGTTGCCACATTATGTAAAGGAATTGTGCCAGCGTTGCCACATCTCGTACGTTTATATTCAATACACATATTAGTTACCCCAATGGTATCCTATATATATCCTATATATATTCAACAGATACCCTACTGCGTCGCGGCTGCGCTGATGCGAATTTTGTGGCAGGCACTGGAGAGGCATGCCAATTATGCCGCAGCGGGGACGCATGCAACCGTTTGTCCGTCCGCAGTTGCTATCGCTGCAACTCGCAGGATCACGGCGACGACTGCGCCCCCATGCTCTATCCAAACGACATGAAGATGAGCAGCTGCAGCACTGCGACGGAGCTGTGCGTCAGCACCGTCATTAGTCGAACGGAATTGATCTACACGGTGCGGGGCTGTGCCGGCGACGTGCCCGAATGCACCGCCAATGATCCCTATTGTGTGCGCTGCAATGGCAGCCTGTGCAACACGGCACCCACCATGTGGGCGGCCAAAAGACTGCAACTGCAACTGCAACAGCAACTGGCAGTCAAAAAGAAGGGTGTGCAACGTCTGCTTGAGTTTTTGTTGCCCAATTTGTGAGCAGCAAATATCAACTAAAAAGCATTTACCAGATATAAACACAAAAACCACTTCTTGATAAGCGGATCGGATGTGAAAAGCAATTTGCAGTTGCAGTTGCTAAGCGATAGAAAACCGCCCCTCAAACAAACAGTTAAAACTAAAAAAGTAGGAGAAATTGAACCAGATGTCAATGTTTATATATATATAATATGCAATATATATATGTATACAAAATAATATAGTGAATTTTGCATGATTTATGTATTTTATTTAATTTATTTTCAAAACATTTGTTAAATTCTCATCTGCTGATAATTTATTTATATTAAAAAAAAAGAGAGTGAACTGATTAAATTCTATACGTTAAATTTACTAAGCAATTGTGTCTAATCTTAGTTTTATCAGTAGTTAAACATACATATAAATGGAAAAGTTTTCTGAGCTAATTTCATGTTTAGTGAAAATTCGAATGTGAATTTTTTTTTTTGTAAACAGCACACATATATATATATATAATTATATATTTAGTAGTTAAAATACTAAAATATACAATGAAGCAAACGATATGGACTGCGTTTATATATACATATATATATATATATATATGTGTGTGATATACTGCAGATACACAAATTACACTTGGAAACACAAAAACATTCCTCGCACTTGCTCTCAACTGTAACTGTTATTAACAAGTAAATACATTAATGCTGATAATAAAAAAAAAACATATGTGTTTATGCACAGATAAACTGCATTTCTTTTTATAAAGGTACAGCTCAGAGGCTGATTCACTTGAAAGAAAACAAAACCCGATAATATAAAATGTACTAAGAAATAATTTTGCAATTGTGTCTAACCGACTCGAATCAAAATACTCTGCTACCAATTAATAAAACCAGCTAAAATCAGATTTATTTCTGTCAAAAGACTTACTTCGGAAATAAGAAACAATTAAATATTTGTCTTAGTCTATATATATTTACTTTATTCAATATACTCAATAATATGAAAATCAAGCCAATATCCTGGAACAAGAATTTATTTTTATTTCTTGCCGGATAAGCATTAAAATATACAAAAATTTTGCTTCCTCAAAAGAATGTTTTGGTTTATTAGACAATTGTTAGAAGTACTAACAACACAATAAGGCATTAATCAAGCACACACAAAAGCTTAAGAAATACTAAAAAACTATATGCAAGTATTTAAAAGTATGTAAATATAAATAAAATATAATAAACTCGTTTAATCTGTGTGTTGTCAAGCTTTAATTGCTTTGTTTGAACACGTGCATCATAAATGTTGTTGTTTTTGTTTTGCTTCTTAAGGCCGTTAGTAATCCACTGATGAACAATAAAAACTTTGGTGTACAAAAAAAACATTTGCCAATTTGTGGCGTGTGCCTGCGAGAGAGGGTGGGGGTGATAGTGGGGCGAGGCATCAGCCATCTTCGTAGGTAAGTCAACGATAATTAACTTGTTATCCGCCACGCAAAGAAACTGTTGTTCAATTTTGTAATTTAATTTGTCGCAAAGTTTTGCCCTATTCCCCCAGACAGATAGTGAGAGAGAGGGATGACAAGAAAAAGGTGTAGGGGCGTAGGAGAAGTCAAAGGTTCCCACTGCATTGCCGCCCACAATAAAACTCAATAATATTCAACTTGCTTGCATTCATAACATTGAAGTTGGTAAGGGGAGGGTAGAGTAAAGCATTTGACAGTGCTGCGAAAATGTCAAAGATACAAAACAAAAGCTTAACGAAGACCAGACACATGTCTGACAGTGAGCGAGCGAGAGTGAGTGAGAAAAATGCGCCCGTTAGGTGAGAGCATGAATAGTGAGCGTTTGAATGAAAGCAAGCTAAGGGGTACAAGGGGGTGGCGTGAAGGGGGTAATTTTAATTAGCTTGCTTTTTGTGGGGTCTCTGTGTGTTCGTACGATGAAAGTGTGAATGTGAGTGTGGTCAAACAATGGCATAAATATTACGCCATAAGAAAAACAAAACGAATAGAAGAGGCGCAAGCAAACACAGTTATTATTTATGATTATGCCAATGTATACTAACAACCCTCTGTATCTCTCTCTCTCTTTCACACACATATACACATGCAGTCAAACAAAAAAAAACACAAACTTTATTGATTCTAGGACTTCAAAGTCGTAGTTTTAAGTTGATTTTTCCATTTCGAGTGGAGAGCCGTTTTGTGGGTGGGCCAAACTAGAGATGGGTACATCGCTATCGGTAGCATAAGCACGAATCACGCACGGTGAATGATTATAATTAATTGGAATAAATTCACCTGTTTAAGCAACATGTGTTGGTAGCTTTATATGAATTATTAATAATTTTTGTTGTACTTTGTTGGACAAAAACAAAATGTCCTTTTTATGTCACGCACTGCTCTCATTTTCTTTCGTAAGTTGCTCGCTGGCTTTACGGTGCAGGTCAGGGCGGGGCATGCGGCTTGCCCTGGCAAACGGGTCAAACATGAAGCCTCAAAGTGTCAAATAAAGGAAGCTTTTTTTCTGTCGAATATTTAATTTATTTTCTTAGTTTTGCTAAACATTACTTACACCTCGAGTATGCGGTCGCCCTTTTTGATGCCCGCCTTCTCGGCGGCGCCGTTTTCCAGTACAGCGCTAACATGCTGCAGGGGGGCGTACAATTCACCGTTAATCGAACGCAATTGGCCGCCCTCGGACACCTGTCCGCGCACATTGAAACCGAAGCCAGTTTCCGTCTTGTAGATGGTAACGACGCGCGGTCCATTGGCAGCTGTGATTGTGCCGTTATTCTCGCTCATTGCTGCGCCCGCCCGGTAAGCTATAACACACACACACACGACGCTGCTGCTGCTGTGGCTGTTGTTTTTGTTATGATTATGATTTTACACAATTTAGCTGTGCTTTTGCGTAACTTTTGTAATTTTGCAACTTCTTTTTATACTCAAACATTCGCGCGCGCACACACAACCACACACATACACCGAAATATGCATATATGTGTTACAAACACAAATTCATAGGAAAGCGTCGGCAGGGGCAAGCGGCGACAGCGGCAGCGGTAGCCACTTTTACTTTCCGCAAACTAACACAGAAAAAAAAAATCGCAGTAACTCCCAACTCCAAATAGAGATGCGTGTGATAAGTGAACTTCTGTGTTATGCGCTTGCGATCGTAACGAATGTGGATTTCATTGCGTTAACGTTAACGGCAAACAACGTGCGCAGCGCACATTAATTTTGCATATTGCTGCTACGGATTCTCGAAATTCACTTTTGCTTTTGTATTTGCCTTTGCCTTTGCCTTTGCCACTCACCCAACAACTGCTAGTGTTGGATTTGTCCATTAAGTTGTTCAGTGTTTAGTGAACCAGACCCACACAAAATGAACTGCTTCTTCTTAGCTGCTCATTTTGCCCGAGCTCTGCCACTCTGACCAAGTGGCAACGTTATGCCGTCCATTTTAAATATCAAAATGTTGGCAAATATACTAAATTATAATATCTCAAAATGTTATTGAAAACAAGCAATGAATTTTTCTTAAATTTTTAATTTTTTTAGAACATAACGTATTCTATTGTCTGTAAATAAAGATGGCGTTGTTCAACACTAATGAACCAGTTATCGATTACAATCAGCTGGCTGCCTTTTAGCCTCATTAGTGAATTTTAGCCGGTATATTTGGTTTAAAATTTCAATTTTACGCATAAATAACCCCAATAATTGCATTTTTAAATCACATTAAAAAGAACTCTAAATATTTTCTTGGAAAAGTATTTAAAGTTGAAGCTGAATGTGTAATGCTATTGATATGAATTAAAATCAATTCTTAATTATTTCCATTCAATGAAAATCGACCAAATGTCAACCGATAACAGGCAATAACAACAAATTTAAAATTACTAGTAGCAATTGGTAGATGAATTTTTAATAAAAAAAATACTGCTATATAAATATTAACCCATTTTCTGACCAACTTATATGTAATAGGGTTGTGGGTGTGTCAATTGGAAAAAGAGTGTGTGGAAGGCGAGGGGGACTGTGCATACACAGGGGCACATTCATAGCATACATGGGCATCACTGCTGCGGCGCAACCACCAAAAATGGGGGCATGGCATTCGTGGCAGGCGCGAAATGTAACATTTGGTGTCAGTGTGTGTGTTATTTGGATGAGAGGGGAAAAGGAGAGGGATAAGAAGAAAATTCAGCAATTTCATTGATATGGAGAAGGCAAATGGCCAACGGCACACACTAAAAATAAATTGTAAGCAATGCTTTTTCTTTTATTTAAATTTGCGGCTACATTTGTAGCTGCGGTTTTGTTTTTGTTTTTTTATGGTTGTTTCTGGTATTCGTTGTCTTCGGTCTTGCTTATCAGTTCGATTGGATAAGATGTATATAATATCTATATATTTAAATAATTAAATGTTCTTAAGCACAAACAAAATAGCAATTGCCAGACTTACTCACACAGACTCAGACGAGCACTCACACGCAAACGTTATAACGGTAATTCTAGTATCGCTTTAGTCCTGACAATGTACAGTGTGCTAAAACGCCTAAATCAATATATAAATAAAGGTATCGATAACAAACATTTACGTTATAAAACAGATTTTCTTTTTCTCTCGTCATATGTTTGTATATATGCACAGTATGATTGTAAGTATAAATATATATTGTATGCATTTGTGTTTTTTGTTGTTTTTGTTTGTATGAGTGTAACAGCATTTCATGTATTAAATGTAAGCTGCAAATTATTTTGTATATAAAAGCTTAAACTTAGAATCATACTTGACGTAATTAGAAAAAGTATATTTAAAAAAAAAAACAGTAATATATATATATATATATATATATAGTGATAAATATATACATATATATATACAAGAGTTACTTAGGTCAGAAATTAAGACAATTCCAGCTGAACTAAATTGAAGTTCACCTTAAAAGACGAAACTATTAACCTAATAATTTTAACCTGACGCCCAACAATCGAGCTGTGGTTAATTGATTCAAATCGTTTACAAACTATATTGAATAGCTGAAGGCTTTAACAAAAATGTAGCTCAATACTACAAGAGAAAATGTTTTTGTTTTTAATTAATTAAAATAAACATCATAAGTGATTTGTTTTCCTAATGTTAAGCCTTTAAGTATCCATATATAAATATATATAGGCTTCTTTTTTTAATAGCATGCTAATACAGTGTTAAACTAAACAAACTATCAATTATGTATATAAACTCTACGCTACAAATTGTAAATTTTTTTTGTTTATTTTTTTTTATTTTACTTTATACGTTATGTAGCTAGTTCGCGGTATAATTATTTTAATATGTATAATAAACTGTTATGCTAAAATTTAAGTTCATATATAAATATATATTTTTAATACTTAAAAACTACATAAATACAGCCCCTATACAAACCCTACAAAAAAAAAAAAAAAAACTATTTAAATAAGAACCCCAATAATTTGTCTCGACAATTTCAATTATTCAGTTATTTACAATTGTGCATGTCTTTGTTTGTATTTGCATAAATGTGTGTAAGAGTGTTTGTATGTATGTGTGTGTGTGTTTTCAATAAATTTTGGAAATTGACGAGATATGTTTGTATAACAACAGTGGTCGCTCGAAAACAAGAACTGCCAGAAATTAAAATCTATTGTGTTCACGTTTATCTCCAAATCTCCAAGTATTAAGCACTTTAAAATTTTTAAAGGGGATTTAAATTAAAAAAATAATTTATAATTTTTACCTAATGCACACAATTATTTTAAAAACGGACTTGCACAAATGATATTTTTTCTCCTAGGCACTTTTAATTAGATAAAATATACGATATTGTTCTATGGATACTATATATGGATTTATATATAAAAAAATATTATTATTTTGTATACCCTGAACCCAAATAACAATGGCTAAAAAAGTTATTATGGTTTTGTGCTAAT
Organism: Drosophila dives; assembly: GCA_035042365.1. NCBI lineage: Eukaryota > Metazoa > Arthropoda > Insecta > Diptera > Drosophilidae > Drosophila > Drosophila dives. The sequence goes on along the minus strand of JAWNLJ010000443.1, from coordinate 8,759,813 downwards.
GTATGTAATAAGCAGCAGCAGACTGTCTTCGTTTATCGATACACTTCGATTGCCGAAATGCAATAAGCTCCACAATTTTGAAATGTTCTAATTAATACATTTTTAAGGGGAAATTTGCCAATAGTTTGTTAATATTTTTAACAACTGGGCTCAGGGTATATCGTAGTCTTACTTGTTTATAATTATTGTTATTGTTATTATAATTATTGTTTTTTATATTATTGATTTTCATTACGTAAAGCTTTTAAAGTTTTAACTTGGAGTTTTCTCCTGTTCTGAGCTTATGGAAGTGTTCTTTAGCAATTACAAAATAAAGGGACTTGGCTGGATATATAAGAATTCGAATCGGGAATTAAAGCAATTAAAATTTGCGAGCGACTACTGCGTATGTATACAGTATATATATATAAATATAATTTCTGGTTTGGCCTGGCGTGCTCAACTACATTATCAACTCTTAACCTAATCGCTGATGTTCAGTTTATTGCTGTTGCTGTTGTTGTTGTTGTTGTTGTTGACATCACAGACATGTTGCTGCTTGTTACACGCTCAATTCCAAATTAGCCAACGTTAACTCTTTGTGAACTCCAAATGCGGCTGCTTGCTCTCCCACCACTCCTGTATGCTGCAAACCATTTTATGTCGCCGAAAGCGCATTGATTCACTGATGCACATCTCTATAAAATCCGACTTCATATCCTGATCGCCCTTTATCAAATTCAAACGCTCCAACAGCTGAGTATAATCCCGACCCGGTCGTCGTATATCACGAAATATTTGCAAACGCAAATCAGTGTTATGCTGATAAGCCGCTTCTCGCTGCTCCTCGCTCAATTCACACTCTGCTCCGCTTAGGGATTCTGCATTGCTGTTGTTGTTGTTATTGTTGTTGCTGCTGCTGTTGCTATGGCTGCTGCTGTTGCTGTGATTGCTGTGCGTTGGCGATGCTTTCAGCTCCAGTTTGGGGCTGCTGTTGTTGTGGTTTACATGTTGATCGCTGTTGTTAGTGGTGCTGTTGTTGCTGCTGCTGTTGTTGCCGCTGCTATTGTTGCTGCTGTTGTTGCTGCTGGTGTTGCTGTTGGGGGTGGTTGTGGTGGTGGAGGTGGTGGTGCTGCTGCTGCTGCTGTTATGATGATTAAGGCCCCAGTACAAATGCGGACTGCTGCCAACTATTGACGGACTACTGCCGCCAGCTGTGCGTTTGAGTTCATCAAAGCTATTAAAAGTATCCATGTGCAAATCCACGTCGTGTCCGTCAGCATCGCTGGCGTTGCCATTTAAAGTGCAGGCAGAGTTATTGCTGCTGCTGCTGATGATGCTGCTGCTGTTATTAATGCTGCTGCTGTTATTGTTGCCATTGTGGCACGTCTGCAATATACGCGAAATTTCGGAGGCATCATTGATATCATTATGACTAAAATACGTGCATGTTGCTGCTGTTGTTGTCGCCGTTGTTGATGTTGTTATTGTTGTCGTTGTGCTGCTACTGTTGTTTGTTGCTGTTGTTGTTGTAGTAGCTGTTGTGGCAGTTCCTGTTGTTGCTGCTGCAGCTGTTGTTGTTGCTGGTGGTGTTGATGTTGCTGCCGGCGGTGACAACATGCCGCCATGGGGACTCGCATAACCATTGGGCAGCAACAAGAGTGGCGACATTGTTGCTGCAATCTTATGCATTCCCGTTGCTGCTGTTGGCGGCAGCATCATCATCGTATTGTCGAGTGTTGCACCCACATTACTGCTATATGCGGCATGCTGCATGGTGTGTCCATTAAGAGGCACATATAAAACGCCTCTGCTGCTGTGGTGATTGTGATGATTGTTATGAATATTGTTGTTGCTGTTGTTGCAGCTGAGGGCCATGTAGCTGTTATGCATACTGCTGCTGTACAAATCGCTGGCGCCATTGCTGGCAACTGTTGCAGCTGTGGCAGCTGTTGCAGCGATTACTGCTGCTGGCGAGACTATAACGCTGCTGCTGGTTGTTGTTGTTGTTGTGGGCAATATCTCCGCTTGAGTTTCTGCTGTTGTTGTTGTCGTCGCACTGTTGCTGCTGGCGTTGTTGTTGCTGGCACTGCTGTTGGTCGCGTTGTTGGTGTTGCTGCTGCTGCTGTTGCTGCTGATGGTACCACTATTGTTGTTCGCAAGCTGTTGGCTATTCTCCGCTTCAGTAGCGCGCTCCTCACTAACCCCATTGATGAAATTGTGCACATAACCATTGAGCGGCGTCTCCGGTTCGCAGGGCTCCTCCTCGCTGAAATCAATACTGACTGACTGTATTGTATCCGCTGACTGCGCCGATGGCAAACCAGAGTCACTACTGTTGCTGGCGGAAATGACGCTGCTGCTGGTGTTGCTGGCGACAATAACGCTGCTGCTGGTGTTGCTGCTGATGATGTTGCTGATGTTGTTGATGCTGCTGCTGCTGCTGTTGCCGCTGCTGGTGACGGAGTTGCTGTTGCCAGGGCTGCTGCTGTTGCTGATAATGCTGCTGTTAGCAATGCTGCTGCTGCTGCTAAAGCTGTTGCTGCTGCTGATGCTGATGTTGCTGTCGCTGGATATATCCGATGAAATGCTGCTATTGCTATCCTCATCGATCAGCATTGCCGCATCACTGCAGCAGCCGCTGCTGCTGCTGCTGGCCATGTTGGTGGTGCTGCTGCCGCTACTGATGGAGCTGCTGCTGCTGCCTGCGTTGCTCGGAGTGGGACTGACCCTGCCGCTACTCCGTGAGTCTGTCGATGCGCGTCGGAATTCAAAGGCACGTGGCAATGGGCCCGCCTTGCGTTTGCGTCCGCGTGATGTGCCATCCAGTTTGATCTTGGTGCCAACGATGCCACCCATGGGGCCACCGATGCCATTGCCGCCACCACCGAGCATTAGATTGGACATGCCGCCACCAACCAGACCCATGCCGGACATACCGCCACCGACACCGCTCGATGATGGCATATTATTATTGGCACCGTTATTTGAATTAGATGATTTCATGGGTGCAACATCACTGAGATCGGCCTCATCCACCATGACCATGTGCTTGTCCTTCTTGTAAGGATTACCGAACATGTGCTGACGCACATTGGTCGGCTCGATTTCACGCAACGGATTATCCTTATTCTTCAAATACTCCTGATAGTTGCCCATCTCGGCAATTGGTAGACAATGCCCCGAATCCTTGGCCAACAAGCTCGCCGGTCGCAGGAAACTCTCTCGCATCCTTGCTATCTCATCGATCAGATCCCTGCGGGGTATATCAAATGGATTGCGATATGTTTTCGCAGATGACTGATGCGTCAGCTGAGGCACAACAATGGTATAATTTTCAACTGGTTCAATTTCCGCATGGAGCTTGGCGAACGTATCCCGCAGCAGTGGATGACGCACCAGATCGCGACGCAGTGCAACACCCGTGCACAATTTAGCCGTCTCCACTTGACGGTAAGGCGGTTTTGGTTGTTTCAACTGCTTGTAGACCTTAAGGCATAAATTCTCCTGGTCCTGTTTGGCCGTATTCTTAATGTGCTTCAACTGATTAGCAATCGTCGGCGACAGATAGTTGTCAACGTTCTCCGGCAAGAGGAACTGCAGCAGCTGATAGGGCACATTGATATTGACAAGGGCTTTCCGTAGAAATGGGCAGTAATATGGTGGTATCGAACGCACATAGGCATTAAATTTATACATAAGATCATTGGGTGGACTCATGTTGTACTTGTGGATGAGGTCATGAAGCAGTGGCAATAGTGCCGGATAATTGTACGCCAGCACATAGAGATGCACCTGACTGAAATTGGGCGCCGCTCGCAGATAGCCAAATGGCAGCTCAAAGCCATGCATCCCATTCGTGACGATCACCTGCCAGCATTTGTTCATCTCCCGCTTGTTAAGGATCTGCAGCGTAAGCGGACAACCCTCGATCTCGTATTTATCGACAGGAAAACTGCGCACCAGTTGCGGCTCATCGACGGCGGGCGTTAAAACCTTCAGCTTTGGATGTGCATCGCGTGGCGGCAGTGTTATCGCCTTTGAATCTGGCCAATATGGCTCCGGCAGCGGCCAATACCCAATGGGAAAGGTCTTCTGTGTAATATGCTTCTGCACATAGATCATTTTCTTCATCAGCGGAAAAACAATGTCCGGCGTTGGCTCGTTGGTCGTTGTGGCTGATGATGCCGTTGTTGCCGTTGATGAGCTGCTGTTGCTGCTGGTACTTGCGTTGCTGGCACTGCCGCTGCTGCAGCCGCCGTTGTTGCCGTTGCTACTGTTGCTGCCACTACTGTTGCTGCTGCCAGTGCTGCTGGGAGTACCACTGCCACTGGCATTCGTGCCACCACCTTCCTTAGGCACCATCGGTTCAAATTGCAGCACAACGCCTGGCTGCACCTTCTGCACGAGACTCTCGATACATTGGTTGAGGACATAGTGGCTGCGTACGCGATATGATCGTCCCCCGGTTACCTCGCACATCCGTTCAATGGGCGAATCATCGTGCGGCACCTTGCCATCGACACGCTCATCGATTTTGTTGCCGGGCATACGGAGGACGAGGGAGAACAGACGCTGATCCCAGCGAAAAGGCTCTTTGGTGAACTTGGTGCCGGGTATTTGATTGCTTAACGGCAATATGATCTCCTGATGTACACCATTCCGATACGAATAGCGACCGCCATCGGTAATGACAATAATCACCGATGGCTCCAAATAAAATGGACAACGTCCCTGTCCATATGTATCGATGCCAGATTGCATCCGATTTAAATTGAGTAAATCGAAGGCATTGCGCAACGATTCACCCATTGAGGTAAGGCCGTGGCTTTGTAGATTCTTTAATTCATTCATGAATGTGGCATGATTCTCCTTCCAGCCGGCCTTTACGTTAGCAGGCGGCTCCTCAAACGTAAGCAGCATATATCGATCGCCGAGACAATCCTGGGTACGCTGTCGATATTTCAGGAACGTCTCAACGGCTCCTTTGGCAATGTCCAAATACGTTTTCTGCACACCATTCACATACGCTTTCTGGCACATGGACGACGAGGTGTCCACCAGAAAGAGTATGATTGTCATGGCTGCCAAAGAAGGCCCACTTGTAATACCCCCGCTGCGCGCTCACGCCTCCTACCAATGAAAATAAATTAAAGATTAGAATCAAAATCACAATTATTTGCAAGCCATCATACATAAACTCGCAGATGTTTTCAATACAAAAAACACATAGCTACTATGGTCACAAATATTTAACACAAAAAACAAGCAAAACACCAAATATATATTGTTGTCTATATATATTATGCGTACCGATATCTTTGCGACTTTTGTTATGAGTCTCTCTTTAAGTTGTCACACAAATAGCAGCACATGTTAAATTCGAACAAAGAATTGCTTCTGAAGAAAAATTTATTATAGAAAGTTCTATGTACTGAAACACAAGATTTCCACTGAGGTCTTTATTGCGTGGAAACCCAAACAGATTGAAATTCCTCAGCAACGTAGAAAGGCAAAAAAAAAAAAAAAGGTTTGTTAATGTTTTTTCAAGTGAAATAACCAACCAAAAGTTGGGTTCTTTAATCTAATTATCAAAAAAGAGATTTAATTTTTTCAATGCATTTTATTTGTGGTATTTATGTCCCATATAGCTGTGTAGCTGTGTTTGACTATCTCATTTTGGGTTATATTCAGGTTAGCTGAATTTCTAACACCAATTAAAACCAGTGTTAGAAATTAGCAAACTAATTATTTTTCATACACAGTTTTTGTTTTGGCTTTATACGCACAAAAACACTCCCACAGAGACGACAGTTAGAGAGAGAGAGAGAGAAAAAGAGGGAGATAAATAGAGAAAATGTAAAACGTAAAGTTAATTTACCGTTGTGTTCCTTGCGATGTACGTCCAAAAAAGAATTCTAATTAGAGCGTAATTCGTCAGTGAGCGAGAGAGCAAGAGATCTGCTATCAGTAGACGTCTGTGTGCAATAATTAAGAATTGCGAATGTGTTTCTTTACGTGAGTGAGGATGTGTAATCTTTTTTTTTTTAAGAACTTGCTTTCAACACTAATCCGTTACATGTGTTGTTCTTCTTGTTGCTACAGTAGAGCTGTTATCTCTAATATTTGTTGCTGTTATTATTGTTGTTGTTGTTGTTTTTCTTTCTCTTTTTTCGTTTTGTTTTTTGTACTGCTCTTTTGATTTTGATTGCTGCTGCACGCATTAAATGCCTTGCTAGCAGCATGTGTTATCCTCTTGTTGTCCTGGACTAGGCCGATTTGCCCTTTTCCTTCGATTTACAGTGCCGCTTTTATAGTACATGTTGCTTGAAAGAGCTGACATCTGCATATGGGAAAATTAAATAACGAACTCTGTAATGAAACACGAGATAAAGAACAAAACAAAAAACATGTGAGTACGTTGAACATAACCGACGGCGGAATACTCAGTAATCTTTATAACAGGTGGGAATTGGCACATTCATTTAAACATAATTAAAAAAAAAATACATATTTTGATCTTTGAAGAGGTACCAGCAGATTATGAAAATATTTGATATTATTTTTTTCTACTGATTGATGTTGTTGATCCAAATTTGCGTAAATCTATTACATATCTTACATTTGCATGTTGCGCATACTCAGTGTGCCCCAAAACAAAAAAAAAAACAAGCAAAAAGCCTATTGGTAATTTTGTAACGCGAACACCCAGGCACAAATGCGAAGAGAACAGATGAATATACATGTGTGTACATATATATGTATACATACATCACCTTTTTCGTAATCAGTGATAATGCTTAAAAAGCAAGCAACAAAAAAAAAAAATCACGCACACTGAGGTCAGAACACGCACAATTTGAACAATACATGTGCTAATTTCGCTTGAATAGATCTCTAATGGTGATATTAATGTTCTCCTTTTTTTTAATTTTGTTCTGTTTTTGCTTTTGTTTCCCTACGCTCGTTGACTTTGTACACAGATGCGATGCGCTTTTGGGGTGTGGGAATAAAACTTTTGCTTAGTTTTCCAACAGAAACTCAAATGGCCATATACAAACACATTCACACAGGCACAGACACATACTGACAGTCAATTCGAGTGCTCTATAAATTCATTTATTCAGTCAACACCTTTATCGATCGCTCCGTTGGCATCAGAGATGTGCTCGAGCGTGAAAACATTGCTCATAATATATGCGATCCAATCACGCACGATCACGGCCTGATGAGTGTGTATATAAGTATATAAATATATATAAAGAAATTGTGCCTATTTTTCCGTGGCTTTCACAAGTTACACCCATATCAGAATTTTATTATCAAGGCCTTCCTTTTTATATATGCATATTTAAATTTCAAAATGCATACAAATACATACGAACGCATAAGAGTAGTAACTAACAAACACACACACTTTTGTCTAGCAGCACGTGTGCTTTGTCTCGTTTATTTTCCACTATCGTCTGCAGCGATCGCGTCACACTCACCATCACGTACACATCGCTAATTGACAGCAACAACTGGGTAAAGCAGGAATAGTCAAAATTTTAGCAAGTACCGCAAGAGCGACTAAAATCACCCCTGCCCATCATACGGTTCAGTATAAACCTAAGTCAACATATAATACATTTTATAAGGTATGTAAAATGACGCGCCGCGAACCAAAAAAATTTTTTATCGATGCGCCCGCATTTTACGTTGTCATCGCTGTCGCCGCCTTTAGGCGACTAATTGACTGAGCATAGAGTACAAAGCACTCATTTTCTATTCGAATGGAAGCCCATTCACACACCCCTCTCTTTCTCTAACTGTCCATCTAACACCCACACACACACATACCCATTTAAACAAACAGCATGCGTGCACTAAATTCAGTGTTGCCAGATATCAAGTAGAACCCACAATAAACAAGCAATAGCAGATGTTTGCAAGTAACCAAAACCAGCACGTGGATAAAATTATCAACTGGGTCACGCCGTATTATTTAATACATTATTAATTGCAATCACGAACACAAACAAAATTGTTAACACATTACTTTTTGTACGGGTGGCAACGCTGTAGTCAGGTAACAATGAGCAAGGGGCTGGCCACACTCCGGCTATTTAGTACATATATATATTTATTTATTTAAATAGTAATTTACGAGTGTGTTGCTGAGAATAGCAGTAGGAAGTATTTAAGGCCATGAAAGCCAAGCTATAATAATAACCAGTGCGATATCTGCACCGACCTTGCCGCACAGGATCAACAATAAAAATAGTTGAAACTTTTAGTTGTTTTTTTAGATCAATGTGCCGGTGGGTAGGAGGTGGCGAGATGTGAGAGTGCTCATTTGATAAACGACATGATTAGTGTGACCTTAATTTTAAATGCGACATAAGCACGAACGACAACTAATTTGCATGTGGTAGTGGAAGTAGCTATGCGTGTATCGGCTTCTATCGAACGATGATACGCGAACACATTGCAACGTTGCATTTGATTGTGGGAGAGCGCGCCAAGTTTTCAAATGTGTTATCGGGTCCTCGATTCGCAGCTGATTGTGGGCGGGTGCGCAGCAGTTGTTATTATTTTCAAGTTAAAAAAAATTCGACAAGAACAATAATTGAAGTTGTAGTTCGCAACGTCACAAGCACGCGCATACACCTCACACACACAGTCACTCAGCATTCACGCACAGCATCATCATCCTCATCAGTGACAGCAGATTTTATTTGAGTTGTGTTTTTTAAACGCTGCGATATTTACAACAGAAACGTATTGAACTGGACGGCAAGACAGCGAGATGTGGTGGTGATACCAACCAGCCAACATAAAATATCAAATACTTCATTTTATTGTCAACATTAAACGGAAATATTACGATTCTTATATTTTCGATTGGACGCACGGACGAACGAGTGTCTGAGCAATTTTTTATTTTGCGATGTTTCACTTTGTGCCAACAAAATGTGTTACCACCTCCATTTGTCTGGCCGTCCTTCGTCACACTCTCAAACCAACGGCCACGCACGCACACAGTTATAAAAAAAAATAAAGAAAAAAAGACGCACACACACAGAGAGAGAAGCATAAGCAAACGTTTGAATGCGTGTGTGTATTCTGTTGTATTAAGGTGCATAGCCTAACGTAGCACACAAGCAACACCTTTTATACGCTTGCTCTCACTAGTACTACTGCCGCTGCTGCTTCCCTCTCTCTCTCTTTTTGCGCTCGCTCATCCAAGCAAGCGCCCCGCTACTCGACCGCGCGACCGATACAACCAAGTCAGGCAGCCACCAACCCACCAAGCAACCAATCGTCTCGCCAACTGACTGACTGTCTGACACAACTCTGATGATGATGACGACGATGGCGCAAACGACCGACCGACTGAGCGAGCAGCGAACGAACGGACGGACGGATAACCGAAGCGACACGACCACTACACGACCAGTGGTGGCATGTATATATGTCTGTATGCAATTTATTTGTGTTTACTTGTAGTATATATCTCAGCAGGCGGGTAAGTTTATTTCACACACATACACTGCGGCCGTCACTCTCGTCCCGCATTGTCGCCTTTTCCAGAGCTATTGCATTTGCTTCTTTTTCTTTATATTAGGCGTCACTGGCCGAACAACCTCTCTGCTCAAAAGTAAAAACCCAACTGAGTCGCTGCGATAGTTGTCAAATTTATTGAATATCGATAAGCGCCGACACAGCAGAGTCGACACAGCAATGCAGAGACGACACAGAGTTGGTTCGATATATTTAATTTTCCAACACATTACAATTAAAATCAATTTCTTGTACTTGTAAAAAATGTATAAATATTTAATAAATTAGATTAAATTATTTAATATAATTTTCTAATAGTACTCTTAGAGAAATAAATTATTGTTAACTAGATACAGGAGATACGAAAGCTGCATAAATCGTTATCGGTGTGTAGCACAGGGTCGTTAGCTGGCTGAAGCAACACATGTTACTTTGTTTTGGCGCGCGAGCACGGCACACAATATAAAAACACAAAAAGAAAAAAAACCATCAGATCGATAACAGTTGTAGTTTATTCGAAATATTAAAGTGCCATGCCGGAGAACATAATCGCCGGCATAGCGGTGCATTTTCCGTTCGAGCCATACGATGTGCAGCGCGCCTATATGGAAAAGGTGATTATTTGCCTGCGCGATGGCACCAATGGTGTCCTTGAATCGCCCACCGGCACCGGCAAAACTTTAAGTCTGCTCTGCTCTACGCTCGGCTGGATACGAACACGCCAATCTGAGGCGCAGCTCAACATTCAAAAATTACAGCACGATCAGCAAAAACAGTTATCGGCTGCAGCTGGAGCAGGAGCTGCTACGGGCAGTGAAATTGGCGCTGCGATTGCCAAGAGCAATAATTGGGGTGTGCCAAAGGTTATATATGCATCGCGTACCCACTCCCAGTTGAATCAGGCGATGCGTGAGCTAAAGCGCACCGCTTACGCGAACATGCGGGCCGTAGTGCTCGGCTCTCGGGATCAGCTATGCATCCATCCAGATGTGATGCGTGAGCAGGGCAATTCGAACAAGGTGAACATGTGCAAACTGAAGGTGCACGCCAAGAGTTGTACATTTCATTTGCGCGTTGAATCCAAAAAAGATCATCCCGATTTCCGTGGTCCAAGCATCATGGATATTGAGGATCTGGTTAAGGTGGGACAGAAGCTCAAGATGTGCCCATACTTTGCTTCCAAGGAGCTGGTGAACAATGCGGACATCACATTCATGCCATACAACTACCTGCTCGATCCCAAGGCACGCAAAGCGAACAAAATTGAGCTGAGCAACACGATTGTCATTCTGGATGAGGCACATAACATTGAGAAGATTTGCGAGGAGTCCGCCTCGGTGCAAATACGCTCCTCGGATGTGGCCATGGCCATTGAAGATGTAACCCACATCATGAAGATATTCACCAGCAGCAGCGATTCACAGGACACGGCCGGACCGGATGAACCCAAGGACTTCACAATGGACGATTTGACGCTGCTCAAGGAAATGCTCCTTGAATTGGAGAAGGCCATCGATGGTGTTGTTGTTGACAATAAAGCAGATGGCGCCACCTACCCAGCTTCCTACATCTACGAGCTACTCGGCAAAGCAAATGTGAGTTAAATCAAATATCAACCTACAAGATAACTTATATTAATTGCTCAACTACCCAATCTATAATTTAAGTTCACGTACGGCAACTGTGCGACAATTGTAGCGCTACTGGACAAACTGGTGCAGTATCTCATGGTGGCATCGCAGCATTCGATGCTGAGGAAAGGTGGCAGCTTTATGGTGCTCGCTGATCTGTTGAACATTGTGTTTGCCAACAAGGAGGACATCATGTCCAAGGTGAGTCGCAGCTTCAAGGTGCACGCGGAGATTGAGGAGAGCAAACAGTCGCAAACGAGCAACAAGGCCCAAACTGGATGGCTGGGCAAGGGCAGCAATGCGGCAAACACTACATCAAAGACGGGAAAGATTATTAATTTCTGGTGTTTCAATCCTGGCTTTGGCATGGAGCAGCTCCTCAATATGAATGTGCGCAGCGTAATTCTCACAAGCGGCACATTGGCACCACTTAAACCGCTCATCGCCGAGCTGGCTATTCCGGTGGCGCAACATTTAGAAAATCCACATATTGTCAACGCGGGTCAAGTCTACGTCAAGATCATTGGCAACGGACCTGATCGCGAACAGCTCATATCCAACTATAAGAATCGGTATGTATAACATTTCTAGACGAGAGATAGATAAAATTCCACTCTCGATAAATAGCTAACAACAAATTCGATAGATCAGTAATAAACGAGGACTAACTTAAATATGATATATACATGTATATATATATATATAACTGATATAACGCCCATTTGATATATACACATATAACTCATATATATAAAAAATCAAGTTAATCTTTTATCTCTAATATAAAAATGAATATAACCCTTAACCGAACCTCATTGGCATATTTTTCGGCTTCTTCATAATACATTTGCCTGAAATTGTGTGACTTACGGGATTAAAAAATTTAATGAAAACATTTTAAAGGTATTTTTACGAGACTTCTACTACCCTGTAAAGTATATATATATTGTTGATTAGCATCACTAGCATAGTCGATATGTCTCGATCTGAATTTGATATACGATAACTTTGATTCCAAATTTAAAATCGTTCGATCTTTCAATCTTTAAGTTCGGTTTATTCATAGACTGATACAGCTAAATCGACTCTAGCGTTGATGCTGATCAAGATCATATATAATTTAATACTTTCTGCATTTTACATACTGTTGCACAATTTCATTGCACACTTTTTAGCCCATTTGCAATGGAGTCCGGGTATAAAAAATAAAGTGTGCGGTTTAAATTAATGATAATAAAGAAGATAAGATATATGTTTATTATGGATTGCATATACTTAACCCACATTTGTATATATAAGTGCATAAATTGGAGATAAGATATTTTGACCTATGCAGAAGTCAAGAGCTAAAAACTCAACACAAATAATATTAAAAAGAACAAGTAAAAAGTAAAGTAAAATAGGGTAAAAACGGTAAATTATGAATTTTCAAATTAAAAAAATATATAAATTTTCTTAAGATAGCCCCTAAAAAAGTCGCCAAAAACAGAGCTACAAATGGGAATTTCAACTTAACAAACATGAAATTAGATTTTTTGGCATCAATTCTCAAAATATGTGTTAATAATAAGTTAAATTGTGGACAATCAAAAAAACTGATGAATATTTCAACTCTTGAGATGGAAATCTGATCTAATCTTTTTCAAATTCGCAGAATTGGGGTAAACTTTGCATTGGCTTGTAGAGATTCGCACAGAGTTTTGCACTTTTTACATAGAAATGTGCAAAACAATTAAATTTTATTTAAATTGTATTATGAAAATTCACAAATTATTGGCTCAAGCAGATTGACTTGGTTTAGGGCTGCCACTCTTCGATTATCATTCATTCTGACCATTTTTTTATTACTTTCACTTTCCCGATCCATTGACAGAGATAATCCCAAATATATTAGTTCGCTGGGCCAAACAATTTTGAACGTGTCACGCATCGTTCCAGATGGCTTATTGGTGTTCTTTCCATCGTATCCGATGCTGAATCAGTGCGTGGACGCGTGGCAGGCCAGTGGACTGTGGGCAGATATATCTAGTCGCAAGCCGATATTTTTGGAGCCGCGTGGCAAGGATCAGTTTACGAGCACCATGGAGGAGTTCTATCAGGCGATCAGAGACTCGAAGGGTGCCTGCTTTATGGCTGTGTGTCGCGGCAAGGTGTCCGAAGGCCTGGACTTTGCCGATCGCAATGGTCGGGCAGTGATTATAACGGGTCTACCATTTCCACCGCTTAAGGATCCCAAGGTGATATTGAAGCGTCGCTATCTGGAAACGAATCGCACCAGGGAGAATCAGTTGCTGAGCGGCCAGGAGTGGTACAATCTGGATGCGACACGGGCCGTCAATCAGGCAATCGGTCGCGTTATTCGACACAGGAACGACTATGGCGCCATATTGCTGTGCGATGCTCGCTTCCAGGATGCGTCGCAGGTGCAACAGCTGTCCAAATGGATACGCGGCCATTTGGGAGCACGACCACAAAGCTCACCCTTCGGTCCCATTGTGCGAGAACTACGACAGTTCTTTAAGAACGCCGAGCAAACGGTTAGATTTTGATTCTACAAATAGTCTATATTTTTCTTAATATGTCATATGCTCACTTTGTGTCCACAGATGGTTCAACCGGAGGAGCGCGCTGTGGAGCCGCTGCTGCAGAGCGTCTGCTGCAAGGAAGAGGATCAGCTGACGCTGGCACCCATTACACAAATTAAACGGGAACCGGGAAGCTCGGGTAGCTCCAAATTTCAGCTGGCCAGCGAGCTGGCCGCGTAAGTGAAATAAAAATATGTTTTTAATTTTGTATAATTTTCTAATGTTGTTTGGACATTTGCAGAAAAGTTGAAATGGCCAACTCCATTAAGACGTGGACGCCAGCGGATTATGCCAATGCTGCGGGTCGCAATGCACCAGGTCAAACGGCGCCCAATCCAATGGATTTTATGAGTCGGCTTAATTCCAATGTAACGGTACGATTTCGTCCTTTGCTCTTTTCCGTCTGTCAGACATCTCCGATTGGACATCATTATGCAATGTGTAATGAAATTTGTAAAATGCCAATCTTGCTGTTTTCGCGCTTGTTTTAACTTTTGTGCTAAACTTACTTTGAATATGTCTTGCAGAGCATCGACTTCAACGCGACGGACTCTGGCCGCGATTTGGTGAAGATACACAAGCGTGAGCGTAGCTCACCCACAAACCCCAACGAATCTATGGGCAGCAAGAAGCGCTATCGGCTCATCAATAATAATGATATGATAAAGATCGAACCAGGCTCTCCAGCAGCCACCAGCAGCAGCATTAGTTGTTCTGTAATTCCAATTCAAGCGCGATCGGAGCTGAAAGAGGCGCCCGAATCACGTGCTGATTTCCTGCGAGAGGTTTGTATTTAAGCTTTTTATTTTTAATAAACAGAAGCAAATTCATAGTTTTCTTTTCCTTTCTCCCCCTTTAATTTGGCAATAGGTTCGCAGCGTCATCAATAGCGATCAGTTTCGGAGCTTTGGTAAAGCGCTGCTGGCTTATAAAACCGGTGGCGATGATAGCTTTGAGACCCTAATGGTTCTGCTGCTCGACGTGATGGGTGCACCAAAATTGCGTTACTTGTTGCACGGCATGCGACGCTATCTGAAGAACGAGCACAAATCTGAGTTCGATGTTCGCTTAGCGAGCTTGGACGCTGCGCAATAATAATAGTTCTATGCTAAGATTTATCTAATGTTTAGCCAAAATCGAATGACTGTAAATTGTATTATATAAAATGTTAAATATCCAATGCTGTTGTTGCCGATAATTAATTTATACACGGGTAGTTTGAAATAGTTTAAAAATATTCATTACTGGTGGTGAACTTAGCTTCACCTCAAAAAGGTGTAAAGCGAATTTTAAGAAAACCGTTAAATAACTGTAAATTGCTGAAATTTAAATTTTCCCTTAATGTTGGTCCTGCCTTCGGATAGGTTTCTTTCTTTCGTTGAATTTGTAGTTTAAGCTCGATGAATGATTTGCTGATGACTCTGCAATGCGAGTAAGGTTTTTGTAAAAAAAATTTAAATAATACAATTTCATTCATTACATTTTCAGTGCTCTGTGTTCAATCGACACTGTTTGATGTTTTGAAATGTCGAGCATTAAGCAATGCATTTTCTGTTTCTGTCTGACATATGCAACGAAAGGATGAAAAGTCATGCCGCACCGTTCTCTCTTTTGAGTTGAGCATGCGCAAAACAAATCCGTTCATTTGTTGCTTGCATTTGTTCCTTTCTCGCACTCTGTGAAACAGTGCGTCCATAACGGTACAGTTTGAAAAAAACGTCCTGAAAATATAATATTCTAATCGAATAAAAAAGCTGTCTAAAATTTATATGAAATTCAAAAGTTATTAAAAAATTATCATATAAAAATTTGCTTCAAAGTCCATACAAAATATAGTGGCGCAGCTGACTTTTTATACTTTCTATAAGTTTTATTTAAAAAAAAAAATAAAAACACTTAAGCTAACGGCTTATAATATATATCAATTTAAATGTATTTATATTTATATAATTACTTGTAATTGTAAGTATTTTTCTGTTTTTGCATTCCTTTTAAACTGCTTATGCTTGTTCTTCGCCATATTTGTTAATTCTTTACACTTAATTGTTACTTTTATAATTCGATTTAAGTTACAGTTGTTTGTTTGCATAGCGTTGCCTTGATTTACGTTACGTTACGTGACGCTAAGTTACGTCTGGTGCTGCCGAATAAATTGCTGCTGGTTGTATTTAAAATTCCATTCCGATTTTGTTGGAAACTTTTTTACGTATTAAATGATTAAATACCCTTGCAGTAGACTCTCAAAAAAGTTAAGACTCGTAAAAAAAAAATTAACGCGAGTAAGTCAATTTACTTTTCAACTTAAAATATTTACTTATATTTTATAAATTTTCTTATTTCTGTACTTTAAAAATTACAATTAAACGAACAATTTTTAGTTTTCTAATAAATAAAAAATACAATTAATTTAATTTGTTATGTAGACTAAAGACACCTCTTTGTGGTTTTCACGTTATTGTCAAAAAAAAATCAAAATCAATATCAACATTTTTGGAGTCTACTGTATGTATGTATGTATTTACGGTAATCGATTTAAATGTCACCATGTGGAGTCAGTACAGCAAGAGCATATAAACTTGTTATTTTTGTTTTGTTAGTTTTGTTTTCTTTTGCTATTTGGTTTGTTGTTGTTGGTTTTGGTTGTACGACGAGAAGGGGGGGCGCAGCAGGCGTCAAGCTAGCAGCCGCTAGAGGCGCAAGAGCTGCAGCGTCCGTCACGTCATGCGCGCGAGACGCCCTGTAACCGAACCAGCAGCCTCAGCCAATGCGCCGCCGCCGCCAGTTGGCGTCTGTGTGTGTTAGCAACCCCCACCAATCGTTGGATCAATTTATCGATTATCGGATCTACATATTTTCTCTATCAGTTAACAGCTATCGTATTTTTGCATATTGCTATGTGTGTGGGTATATGTCTATGTATGTGCTCGAAGGATATGTGATGCCTTTTTTCAAAACTTTCTTTCTTAACTATTGTTAGTAAATGGGGTCGGGTAGGGGGGAGACAGACCGATCGTAAACGCTACTGAGCAGCTCTCTAACTCACTCACTCACTCGCTCGCTCGCTCACTCACTCACTCACTCGCTTTCTCGTTTCTCTCTATATATCTATCTATCTCTGTTTCTTTGTTGGTTTTACTAATTTCTATTTAGTGGGTATAAAGCGCGCCTTAACCGCTTGTCCCATGGGCAAATGGAGATGTTGCTGCTGCTGCTGTTGTTGTTGTTGCTGTTGTTGCTGCTGTTGCTGCTGTGCCTGCAGCTGCATACGCTGATTGATCTGCTGCTGGATGGATAGGCCGCTGGCACTGCTAATAATGTGCTGACTGTGCAACGGCTCGTTGATCTCGATCTTGATGGCCGTGGCTGCTAGTGAGTTCTTGTTCTTGTTCTTCGGCGGTCTGCCACCTGCAAAAAATTCAAAGATATTGTAAATAACACATAATTATATTTGAGGTTTAATTACAGGAGTCCAAGTGTGTATGATAACCAGAAAGAAAAAATACCTATCGATGTATAATCGGTTCAGTTACAATTTGAACTTTGCGAAGCTGCTTCACAACAAGTTTGCATTC